>OMNN01055379.1:6852-18834 GCA_900302755.1 Chromis chromis
CCCTTCTTTCCTGTCACATTAATCAGACAAGTCCTCAGATTATCTGCTGTCTCTCTTTATAAAGTAGTTCAAGCTTCACCTGCAGCAGTAATAACAATAGCATACTGGTGATACACAGATACTTGATGCTCAATGATTAATGATAGCAGATATAAGAATATATCAGTCAGAGAGACTAAACCCGTACTTTTACTCCAATACTATAATAACATTTTGCTGTTAACATTTATGTACTTAATTTAAGTGTTTTTTTATGCAGAACTGTCACTTGCAATGGAGTATTTTTACTTCTTCCATACTAGTGCTTAAATAAACACACACATAAAACTCAGTGTCTTAAAAGATATAATTAAATCTACAAAAGTTTAATTTATACATAAAAAATATGATCTGTCTTTCAAAACAAAGCACATCTATTTTATAAATAGATCAGGGTTGCATTGTGAAGTGATTTTGTGAAGTCAAATTTGGTTTAAAGACAAAAATAAGCAGAAACTTACAAATAAGAAAAGGGTCAGCATTAACATTCATTTATTTATTACAGTTTTATACAGTATATGGTCCTCCTCTATACCAGGTTTGCCAAATATTATCAAGTTATTTATATAGCATGTTTAAAACGACCGAAAAAGTCCCTTGAAAACTGTGGAATTATTAGGTTAAAGTCTAAAGACTGCTGGACTGACCTAAGCCCCCAATGCGTCAACAGCTACAACAGCTACAACAATGAATCCTAATTAATAATTGCTTGCTTGTGCGCGCCCCCGGCAGGTAGAGCGCGCTTCACTTTTGGAGGACCGACCGCGCTGCGCGCTGTGACCGCTCCGGGACACCGTCTGAAGGCTCACCGTCTCTTGGCGGAGGAAGCCGGTGTTGTTGACACTTCAACACAAACGACAATGGCGACCGAAGTGAGGCAGGAGCTGGCACAGCTGATGAATTCAAGTGGATCTCACAAAGATCTCGCTGCTAAGTATGTAACTCTGATTATATACCAACACACAATAAACAAACGCTCTTACATTTTAGGAAGTAAGCGCCACAGTAACTGTTAGCTAGCAGCGAGATAGCTGTGATGGACCAAGCTAAGCTAACGTTAGCCAACTAGCTGCATTAGCCATACAATCAGCTAACCGAGACAGATTAACGGTCTGTCACAGTATTTTAACTGTAAATTTCTCCTTTTAACCGTTACGCTACGTCCATGAGACATGAAAGCGGAGAGGCTATGCAACGTTGTTAGTTTAGTGTAACATATTAGCTAAATAGTATCTCAAAGCTAACTCACTGCTCTTTAGCTGCACAGTTGGTGCAGGGAGCAACATAGCTTTGAGAGTTTCAACAACTCAAGAATAGTGACATGATATTTGACAAGGAATTTAGAATTTACTAACGCCAGGACACTATCTTCAGTCAGACTAACCGCATTGTGTGTTTGTGTACAATAAACACTCATGAAGCGCCTTAATTAGGAACACCTAATCACTTTAAACCAGTAGTACAGCCCTGCCAGGAATGCTAATTTTATTAAGCTTATATGTTTCAGTTTGTTTTTTGTGGACATTGTCACAAATGTGATCATTTAAATGTATGTTTGTTATTGAGATCGTAGTGGGCAGTTGTGGTAGGAGCATAGACTTAAACAGAGAGGTATTTCTACATTTCTTCCCCTCACATGTATGTGAACGGGATTAGAGGTCGAGTTGCAGCTAATTAATTAGGGGTCAACTTTAAACCAATCAAAAACTATTCTAAGTTTTTGATGGTGACAATTTTTATAATTGACAAGTGACCAAGTGAATCTCAGCTCATCCCCGTGTCTGTTACACTGAAAAACATCAGATGTGTGAATCAGCAACAGCAATAACACACTGATTTATAGTGACATGAGTGTTGGTAATGTTGCAGTTTAAGCAGACTGTGTTTTACCTGTGTAGTAGACATGTAAGTGATCCCCTGCGCATAAAGCACAGATGATACAGAGCTAGAAATGGCTTTACACTACATAAACTAACTTAATATGTCAGTGTACCTTTACCGTTTTAAATTCCCTTTTATCAGTTTTGAAGCTGTGTAGTTTCTAACAAGTAAATTCTTTTGTAGATATCGACAAATTTTGGAGAAGGCCATTCAGTTTACAGATGCAGATCAACTGGAGTCCTTGAAGGCCTTTGTTGAAGCAAGTATGCTGTGTCTACTTTCTTCTATGTGCTCAGCATATTCTACATGTTTGGTGCATTTGGATGTAAACCGGATATCTTACTTGTGATATTTGACACTTTTGCAGTGGTCAATGAAAATGTCAGCCTCGTCATCTCAAGACAGCTGCTCACTGATTTCTGCACACATCTGCCCAACCTTCCCGACGCCACAGCTAAAGCAGTGTATCACTTCACTTTGGAGAAGATTCAGCCGAGAGTCATCTCCTTTGAGGAACAGGTGAATCCATCACACTCTCTCATAGTCAGTTAAACTTTAGTATTATCATTGCAGTGTGTAACTAAATAATGTTCCTCCACTTCTTCAGGTAGCATCAATCAGACAGCATCTAGCAACCATTTATGAAAAGGAGGGAGACTGGAGAAACGCCGCACAGGTTTTAGTTGGCATTCCCCTGGAAACAGGACAGAAGTAAGTAAAGTATTTGCAGAGTTGTGTTTTAACGTGTGATATCTCCATGTCTTTAAATACTTATTTATTTCCTTGCAGACAATATAACGTTGACTATAAGTTGGATACATACCTGAAAATTGCCCGACTCTACTTAGAAGACGATGACCCTGTTCAGGCAGAGGCCTACATCAACAGAGCTTCATTGCTTCAGAATGAGTCTTCCAATGAACAGCTGCAGATACACTATAAGGTACACGAGTCTTTAATGATTTCATACCCGCATACTCTTGTCTGTTGTTGATGGTGTCTATGATTGAAGTCCTGTAAAGGCAGCATAGAAACTTTGCAATATAGTGTCACTGGTTGTGTGGATAAGAGCCTAATGCTGTTCACCATCTTAGGTGTGCTATGCCAGAGTCCTGGACTTCAGGAGGAAGTTCATTGAAGCTGCACAAAGATACAATGAGCTGTCCTATAAGTCAATTGTCCATGAAAGTGAACGTCTGGAGGCGCTGAAACATGCCCTGAACTGCACCATACTGGCCTCTGCAGGTAACACCAGGACTAATGAGAATATATATAAAAAATAATAATCCAAGTGAAAACAAACAAATGTGTGAATCGCTGTTTTGCCTCATGTACCATTCCAAAAATGTATTTATCCTAATTTATTTCAGGACAGCAGCGTTCCCGTATGTTGGCCACTCTCTTTAAGGATGAGCGCTGTCAGCAGCTGGCTGCTTATGGCATTCTGGAGAAGATGTACCTGGACCGCATCATCAGAGGAAACCAGCTGCAGGAGTTTGCTGCCATGTTGATGCCTCACCAGAAAGCCACCACAGCGGACGGTAAGTCAAGATAGTTGGCTTTCCACAGCATATCTGGAGCGACATGGCCCCTAAATGACACTTTAAAGCAGATCTTTTTAACTGAGCCTTCTTCTTTTACCACCTACTGTGATATATGTAATGTTATTTATACCTGCTTGCTTTTTAATCTTACTTAAATTTACTCTTTTACTTTAAGTGTTTTATTTTGTCGTTTTTATTTTATATTTTATTTTGACACATGCTAGACATAAAGCATTACTATTATTGTTGTTGTTGTAATTAAGCTGGTGGTGGCAGACATATTCACTGGGTTTGTGAATCCAGTGTGTCGTGTCTAGAAAACTACAGCACATGCTCAGTGAATGAAGACCCACTCTTGATTTATTGGAGCTGTGGTTGTGCATGGATTGACAGGTAATTTTTTTGTGCCTTGAATGCTGATGATGTAGGAGCTCTAGGTGCTAATTTTAGCGACTAAAATTAGCCAACATCCATTGTAGCTTATGTATTTTTAGATCCAGATGGATGCCTTATGAGCTGTGTTGAGAGAAAACATAACTTGCAAGCCTGTTAAAAGCAAATACAAGATGGCACATGTCCTAAAGATTATTTAACACAACACACCTGATCAGCAGCAGGCAAGGAACAGCTGAGGCTTTATAGAAATCTGATAAATTCTGACTTGCCAACCTTCATAAAATTCACTGATTAAAGCCAAAAATAGTCCTTGTTTTCTGTCAAACTCCTACATTCACCTGTGTAAACATGTGGCAAACCTTACAGTCTAATCCAAGACTAGCTGGGAGTAGCAGAGTAGATTTGTCCAGACCTTTCATATGTAGAAGAAGAGAACCTTTATTTGTCACGAATACATTTTTACAGCATTGTGAAATGTTGTTTTCGCATATCCCAGTTGGGGTCAGAGCACAGGGTCAGCCATGGTACGACGCCCCTGGAGCAGGAAGGGTTAAGGGCCTTGCTCTAGGGCCCAACAATGGCCGCATTGGGGTTTGATCCTCTGATCTTCTGATCAGTAGACCAGGAACTTAACCGTTGTGCCACCACTGGCCCCATATAATCAGAGGTCACAATAAACATGAAACATTTGATTTACTGAGGCAACAGCGAATGTTGACATCATTATCTGGGACCACCCAGTTTTTTCGAGATGAAGAAGCACAGAAAGGGAGGAGCCATGATTACTGTAATTAGTGGATACGGTTTGTTTTATTGGTCATGTATCAGAAATAAATAAGGACATTCTTAAGAAAAAGTGGAAGAAGAGGCAACTAAATAGCTCTTCCTGTCTTCCTCCATTACAGGCTCCAGCATCCTTGACAGAGCTGTGATCGAACACAACCTCCTGTCTGCTAGTAAACTGTACAACAACATCACTTTTGAAGAACTGGGAGCATTGTTGGAAATCCCCCCAGCAAAGGTGAGACTTGGGATGGTAAGCGAACTGATAAAAACACTCAGATTGCTGTTTTCCGAGCTGCGTGTGGAGATTTGAGTTTGTTTTTTGTGTTTAGGCTGAGAAGATCGCATCTCAGATGATCACTGAAGGACGCATGAATGGCTTCATCGACCAGATAGACGGCATCGTACACTTTGAAAGTGAGTGATGATGGCTGGTGTGTTTGGTTCTGTATTTTATGTAGACTAGAGCAATAACAAGTAGAGAGGAATCATCTGGTCAGAGAGGCTACATGATGCAAAATTTGTTGATTTAATTTAGTTCACTTTCACCAAACATGTCATGCGTGTCTGTGGCCAAAAGGGGGCAGCCTCTTCAAACTGAAATGAAAAGACTTAGAGCTCTTAAAGCAGACTTCAACTGGCTGCCATGCAGAGTTTAACCCTTTAAGTCCTAGTGCGTCATCGGCGACATGTTTGGGCAAGCAGACTTTAGAATACCGTAATTATATCACGGTTTGAGCTATCGGGGAAAAAACCCAACAGATTCCTGGGGGGGTAAGAATGAAATTACCGTAATGACACTATGTGTGCATGTTGTTGCACTTCACAGCCTATATAGTGTCATTACGGTAATTTCATTCGGATACGGTAATTTAATTTGGATATGATCGTCGTTGCACTTTACGGCCAATATAGTGTCATTACGGTAATTTCATTCGGATACGAATGAATTATCGATTTACCGATAACAGGCAGTAAATCGTAAATAACTGACAGATATTGAAAGTTTCTTCTGAACAAATGGGCACAAGCTCTCACAGGACATTTTCCGACCCTTTTGTAGTCAAAATAGAAAAAAAAGACCAGGCAGACATTTTGAGGCTCAGGTCTTAAAGGGTTAAGTAATCATTCACATGTCATGAAATAGAAATGAGTCTTCTGATCTTTTCTTTCCTCCCCGGCAGCCCGTGAACCCCTTCCCACCTGGGACAAACAGATCCAGTCTTTATGTTTCCAAGTCAACAACCTCCTAGAGAAGATCCGCCAGGCTGCTCCAGAGTGGGCAGCGCAGGCTATGGAAACCCAGATGACCCAGTAAACATCTCCACCCCCTCCCAGCCAAAAACATGCCCCTAAACTGCTCCCTTAGCCCACCCTGAAGTTTTGTCTTCCTGCTTGAAAAGTGTCACCACTGCAGTCTCAGTAATGGAAGCGACCAAGGAGCACTCTCTGGTATCACCACCACTCATCTGATATGTTTCTCTTTAGGCTAAATTTTTTAAAGAGCACAGTTTTCTTACTTTTGCTCATTGTTTGCCAATATTTCCAATCTGTGTTTGGCACATAGAAATAATCACATGACTGTGCTGTAAATGTACCTTTAGGTGTGACTTTACATTGTTTACATGCTAAAAATTTGGACATGGTTATTCAGATAGTTGACTTTTAAATGGGTCAAACAGAAGACACATACCACTGGTATATTTCAACTTTTGTGCTCCAACTCGTTCTTCTGTTTTTAACTTAATAACAGCAATATCTGTCAAATGGTTCTTGATTCAGTGCGTCATGTAAGGCTCTCGGCCCACACTTATGAAGATTCAGCCAAGAAAAATAAATTTAAAGCTGAGAGAAACTGTTCGGCTTCATCGTTGTATCTTTGTGTCATCGCCTCAGTGGCAATTCATTGCACTGCTACACAGTTTACATCAACATTTATAGGACAAAGTGATGAAATGTTCTTTTTGAGTTCGTTTTAAGGCAACTTTTCACAGCAGCATCGACCGGGACCTTCACTCTCGATGATTTCTGTCTGTCAGATGACTGCATGGTACAAACAAAAAATGTTTTAACCAGGATGTTGATATTTCAGATGAAGTCCTTAGTATGAAACAACCAGCAAAATCACTCTCCAGTTAAAAGTTCACAACACTTCTTCATTTTAAGGCTGTACAAGCCTAAAATGTTGGGAATCTCTGCCCTAAAAGGAAATATTGAAATAATTCTAACAATGGACACAACACTAAATGTGTTTTATAAAGATGTTAAACGACTAAGGCTGTACCTAAAATCACTGCCTTGTTCACTCTGCCTATGTCTGTGAAGATTCTCAGTCATCCAGGACATGATTATCCTCGTAGTTTCAATCGTAGCATCTGGACTTGTTTGAGTTAGCTCGAAGATGTTCCACCTCTCATCCAAGAGGCTTCATCAGTTCTAAACTGACTTCAGGAGCTATTAACACTATAGCGTAGATGATTCCTGTAGTCAGCAAGTTTTCTGGAAGTTCTTTCATACTCCCGCACCAGTTGAAGGGTGTTCATATAGTGTTAATGGCTCTTGAAGAGTATCAAATCTGGAACTCCCAACCAGTCAGTTTAGAACTGATGAAGCCTCTTGGATGAAGGTGAAACGTCTTCGAGCTAACTCAACCAAGTCCAGATGCTACGATTGAAACTAGGAGGATTTTTTTGAGCAGGAAAGTCGTACTGCAAACATTTACCGCAGTAATTTTCCATCATCACTGAAAGCTGCACTGTTGCTCAATGGTCGTTGCTTTATGGGACTGTTAGCAGGAACCAGTGCATGCAAATGACTGACTCAGAATTTAGATAAACAAAAAGGCACACAGTCAATGTAGTACTCTGTACAGTGAGCCGGGAGTGGTTTGAGATAGCACAAGAGTCTGCAGCATCTTAGCAGAGTCTGTGAAGGAAATGTGAAGCTATCTACAGCCTGTGGACAGCAGCCTCATAAGAGGTCGTGATTATTCTCAGAGGTTATGAGAATATAACCTGTGAAGCAAATAATAAACTGGCATGCTTTTGTTCTGCAGGTTTGTTAGTTAGTTTGTTGTCTTTGGAAGCATGCTGCTGGTGTAGCTAATAAAAAGTAGTTAAAAAAAAATAGGTCTCACAGCAAGAGCAGATAAAATTAACACCAGATTTACTTTAGAAACAACTCAAGGAAAAAACAAGGGAATACCTCTTATGATTTGAATTAATTCATTTTTATTAAATAAATTATTTCCACAAAAGAAGTTGATTTCATTTCTAATGCCAGGGTAATCGTTTTTTTAAGTTGTAGTCACAGAAAAAGGCTAATGACAGTGCCAACATATCAAAGTCAACAACATTCATCCCCACATCCTACTGACTGCTCAGGACAACAGACATAAAATGAATTTGCAAATAGTATCAGTAATTCATGACGCCCCACTCCCAGCTGACGTAACGTTTAACTGAGTTGAGGAGACGAATGTCATTTCGTACGGCATGAACAATTAAACGTCTGTCTGAGAGATAATGGGGCCTTATCAGCACTGCAATCCAGCAGGTTTATAGCATCTCCGTTTTCATGACAGCATCTGGAGGGCATAAAGTCCAAGTGTGATTTTCCATCATATCAGCAGCTCCATGTATGTAAATATGCTTTGTGTGTGTGCTTTAGAACTGCTACCTGCTCAGAAAATGCCCTGCTCCTTCCTGAGGTTGATATCTCTCTTCAGCTGGCAGAGGGTGCACGGCCCGCAGAAAAACATCCGCATGAAATCTCCACACATCGATCCCTGCAAGCACAAGCAGCCACTGTGAGACGGTGCAGCCCTGATGTGGTCGCATAGCATCAGGGTTAGGGGTCAGTCTAACTCACCTATCGGTTCATTAGGCTTTTAAAGAAATTATTAAATGATGGAGTAACATAACATCTTCATCCTCATAGCATAATTGCCTAAGTCATATTTTAAGGTTTTCAAAAAAGCCATCTTTGTGTAGGGCCTAACATGCCTAAGTCAAAGAGATGACTTTGGCAGATAGTGATTTTGGAAGGTAACAAGCATTCTGATAGGCTGAGGACATAGGACACAATGCACCAGCAGTGTTAGGAGAGTAGAGTAAGGAAGATATCACAATTTGGCCAAAATATGACTTAGGCAATTATACTATGAGGCTTACCATTATCTGTATATATACAATTAATATTATCCCTCTGAACCTCAAAACCCACCAGCAGGTTTGAAAAACATGTTATTTTTTTAAAAGCACTTTAAAAAAATTAAAAAAAATCCCAGATGGTGTAAAAACGGAATTGTTGGATTTTCAACTATCCAGCAGCCCTTGAATACATCATGTGTGTTCAAATAGGAAAATGAATTTAAGCTTAAATTTGAGATATTTGAACAAAATCACTTCATTCTCATGTCTGACTTCAAGATTTGCCCAAAAATAAACCGTTTTCTGTAAACAGGTCCTTTCAAAAAACAAGTCTGCACTCCTGGTGCAACTGGGAAGCTATGACTGACTCAAATCTAGACTTTTTATTTTGTCATACTGCAGAAAAGACATTCATGGTCTTCATCAGTCTTCATCATCAAAATGTCACAGGACCAAAAGAACGCCCTGAAACTGCTTGGGGCTCAGAGGGTTAACACTTTTCTATATGGAAATTTCATGGAATTTCACAGTAGCATAGAAATAGGTTATTTTCAGTTTTGTTTTTAGTTCTGAAGCTATATTTGGGAAGATCTGCGGCCATGAATGTTTTATGTGCTGCCAAATAACTCTCTGATACGATAGAAATATGTTAAAGCTACACAGATCTGAATTTAACTGCAAGAAAATAAAAATATAGGAGATTGGAGAAAGATTCTTAATTTGATTAGGACATTATTTATTGTTGTTAATTTGATTACTGTAAAATATTAAAATGCAACTAATAATAATAATAATCTAACCTTTATTGATCCCCTTGGGGAAATCCCTTCTCTGCATTGACCCATCCTATTCAAAGTTAACCTTACTTATATACTAGGAGCAGTGGGCTGCCGTGGTGCAGCACCCGGGGAGCAGTCAGGGGTTAAGGGCCTTGCTCAAGGGCCCAACAATGGCTGCAGTGGGGTTTCAATCCTCTGACCTGCTGCTCCGTAGCTCAGGGGCTTAACCTGTTGCTCTACCACTGCCCCAAATAAAAAATAAGAGACTGATGAAGCTTAGAATGAATCCAAAAGTCACAACAAAAAAGTACTTGAAGTAGAGCTTTAGCATTTTGTAATTCCTCATGAACTTGATAGAAGTTTTCATGTCATTTTTTTGTTGAGAAAAGAAATGGCATTGAATGACCCTTTTACGCAATACGAGTTTCTATTGGAGGGGTGTGGCTGATGCACCGCATCCACAGCAACAACTGCATTCTTGAAAAGTGAGTACATAAGGTCATGTAGTCCTGGAAATTTGAGTAATCATACAATGTTTGCGGTTAGTGGGAAGTTGCATGCGTGTGTGGACGAGGGAAAATCTGCTCGCTATCTCAGGTTGTAAATTATATGGGTTTTATAGGTCATAACTTCAGTGTGACACACACAGTTGAAAGATTGTGTGATGCTTCTGACGTTTTATGTTATCACCATAGAACTGTCCAACCTGAGAGTATTATGGAAAGTTATTAAAATACAAGCAAACAGGAACAAAAAAAATCAGCTACACTCCTTTGACCCTTTGACCAGGGGTTGAAAGAAGCTAAACACACTTCCTGAGTTCTGTACTTCAGCACTATTTTTAGTTGCTTGTACCTTTTACTTGAGCAGTACTTCTACTCTGCTGCATTTCAGAGGCAGATATTTTAGGGGCAGTGGTGGCCTGGTGGTTTGTGAAGCGAACTTGTAACTGGTGGGTCGCCAGTTCGAGTCCCCGGACTGACAAGAGGTTGAGGTGGGAAAGTCAGAGCGACCGCTTGTCCCAGTCACCACCACTGTGGGTCCTTGAGCAAGGCCCTTAACCCCTGACTGATCCCTGGGTGCTGCACCGCGGCAGCCCACTGCTCCTAGTATGTATAGTTAAGGTTAACTTTGAATAGTATGGTTCAATGCAGAGAAGGAATTTCCCCAAGGGGATCAATAAAGGTTAGATTATTATTATTATTTACTTTATATTACACCTATCTGTCAGCTGCTGTTACTGATTATGCATCACTAATGGTAATACATCACTAAACGTCACTGTAAAATGTCAAATTGATTTTTAAAGCAACAATAAAATCACAGAGTGTAAAATTTGTGCAGGAGAAAGTCAACAGAAGCAGGAACAAATGCTTAAAAGAGTAAAGTGAGCAGCCTGCAACAGAGCTCCAGATCACTTTTCTATTAAATCGGGGATTTATTTGCTCCCTATACTATTAGAAAAGCTTCATTTAAGCACCTGTTTGAGGCTCAAAGAGATAAAAGATTCAGTGTCTCACATAAAGGCATGTGAAGAGTCACATGAATGCAGATTTACAGTAAAGTCCAAAAGCACTCCTACCCATTCCAAATGATTTCATGTGATTTTTTATTGGACCAGTAGCTTTCTTCTGAATGTAAATGACAAGACTAAGATAGACAAGTGACAAAAGATGGTAAGACATTGTGTTTGAGAGGGTAATGAGGATTTTAAAGCAATTTTTACATGTCTTATAATTGCTAACAAGCTTTTTGATAACTTCTATCGTTAACACAATGTCTCGTCATCTGTTGTCACTTTCTTTTACCATTTCCAGCTGGAGAAAACTTACTGGTCAAATAAAAAATTACCATAAATCAAAATTTATCGTGATTAGGAGTACTGTTAGGCTCAACATTTCATGCTTCTTTAATCTTTCTCAGGAGGTTTACCTTATGACTCCACCCCTGGGTTGGTATTTCTGCACTAACTCTATATAATGTAGATAAAACTAGTTCTGCCTCAAGCAGCTCCAACAGTTGAACACTGCGTACACATCAATGTGTTTGCATTAAAGATATATTAATGACATATACACGATCAGCCACAACATTATGACCACTGACAGGTGAAGTGAATAACATTGATCATATTGGTACTATGTGGTGTTCTGCTGGAAAACCTTGGATTTTAACATCCGTGTTGATGAGACTTAGACACCCAAATAAACATTGTCCCAGAACAAACACACTCCCTCATGCAAATGGAAATCCCAAATGTCACTGGTCTACCCCCACAGGAAAATGCACCCCACCACATGGCAACAACATCAACCAATCAGGAACATCTTGAGGAACATGACAATGGCCCAAGATGTTGATTTGACCTCCAAACTTCCTAGAGCCCATTCTGATCAAGCATCAACAGGA
>OMNN01055388.1:6783-16911 GCA_900302755.1 Chromis chromis
AATGGAGGAAATGAAATTGTATGGCTTTATTTTTGGAAGAAGCAATGCAACAAGGTAGATGATTATTTCATAACATGTATCAATAATAATAATAACAATGATAATCTAACCTTTATTGATCCCCTTGGGGAAACTTCCTGCTCTGCATTGACCCATCCTATTCAAAGTTAACCTTAACTATACATACTAGGAGCAGTGGGCTGCCGTGGTGCAGCGCCCGGGGAGCAGTCAGGGGTTAAGGGCCTTGCTCAAGGGCCCACGGTGGTGGTAACTGGGACAAGCGGTCGCTCTCACTTTCCCACCTCAACCTCTTGCCAGTCCAGGGGCTCGAACCGGCGACCCACCAGTTACAAGTTCGTTTCACAAACCACTAGGCCACCACTGCCCCATTATATAATTTAAGGAATTTTGCAGCAATATAAATGTGCCTTTTAAGTTTCACTTTAACAATGAAAATCAGCTCTGGGATGATCATACAAATAAATGAACAATAATCAGCTGAACACGTTCCTTTAAACCTAAAAGCTGCACAGATCTATTTTCATTTTCTTGACATAGTTTCTTATATTTATTTATATTTAGCGTCATAAATCAACTAAACATTTTTTACAATTCAGCATATGCAGAGATATTGTTTCTCCGAAGACGACTCTAAAGAAATACTCAATAAGATCATGTCCAGATTCTGTCTGGTACATAAACACTCCTAGTGCAGTCCAGGATTTTTAACGGTGAATAAATTAAACTGGCCTACACACATTCAAAATAGGATTCCTTCCAGTTGAAAACATTCCCTTCAGCTGTGTTTGAAGATATGCAAAAATATTCTGCTTTGAATAATAATTTCTGACTGATATCATTTTTAATAAAACTAGTTTAGTTACTTCAGTGGTTAAACCTCTAAAAACCTTTAACAGAATCCCTTCCTGTCTTAAAATGGTTTAGATGTCAGTCTGCATTGTTGCTTCCTCTAGAATGTGCAGATCTATGAAGTACCTGCCTCTCTCTCTGTCTTCAGTATCAGTATATAAAAAACGCCACACTGACATGCTTACAAGGTAAAAAAAAACAACTTGATTTTGACCTGAGGGTGGCATTAAAATGACCTCTGTGGCTCCTACCCCACTAACACAATCCAGAATCTTACTTTTATTTCTGTATACAAGATGTCAACTACTTCTCTAAATAAAGACCATTCTCAGTACATGTGCAATGCAAGCTTCAAATTCCCACATCACACTAAGGTTTAAGTATCTATTGGACCAGGACTGGCCTTCAAACTAGTTGTGATGTCACAGATCTAGCTTGCAGTTACACGCCCTAAACTTAAGCTCATCAGAGGAAGAATTAGAAACAGTCTCCTCTTGTCGAGTTCAGAATATACAGAACTCTGCATAGTGAGGCTCAAACATCCAAGACTAAAATGTTTGAGTTGTTAATAGTTGATGTTTGTTTGCAGATGCAGCGAGCTGTCTGGAAGAACAACTGGCCGACCTTCACTTATCCACAGCAGCTCCACAGGACACTGAGGCAGAAAATGAAGACACAAGCGATCAGAGCGACTCCCAGAGCTCCGAGAGCGACGGCATCTCTTTGAGCGCCTTTGAATCCTACATTAGAGGAATGGTGGGTGTTGTTATCTGAAGCTTTTCTAATTAGTGTTGGTTAAGATGTGAACTGCAGTTTGTTTGCTTGAACCCATTTATATTCCGCTTACTTCTGTCCTTGCTTTCAGGCATTAATAGATTTTGAAGATTCAGATTTTTCACTGAAAATCACTGTATGGTTATTTTCTTTTACGACAGACTCAGACTCAGAGTGATGCTGCCTTCAGGCCCAAACCCAAATCCTGTGAGTCAACAGCAATCAAACACAACTATGCTAATAATCATTTTCATGCTGACACTTAAACCGGTTTGTAATCTGTCAAATGAATTTGTGTTTCAGTCATCCGACCAGCGATGAGGCAACAATCTATAAAGAAGACTGACCCAGTGTCCAAGTAAGTTACAAGCCTCTATGCAAACTATCCAGAATGAGAGGACCACACTTCTGTTACCCAGACTCACATCTGAATGAACTATGCAGTGATTCATGGTGAAGTAACATGGTGGCAGAAGATCCTGATCATTTGCTCTCCACCATGATATTATATAAACATCCAAAAGTATTCTTTCTCATGTCTTCCCAGAAGGCTTTGAGAGAAAAGCTCAAATCTGGTTGACACATCAGTCCACATTTATAGAGGAAGAGCCCTGAAAAGGTCCTATTAGTCCTTTTTCTAGCACCAATATACACTCACCGGTCACTTTATTAGGTCACCTGTTCAATTGCTTGTTAATCAGCCAATCACATGGCAGCAACTCAATGCGTTTAGGCATGTAGACGTGGTCAAGACAACTTGCTGTTCAAACCGAGCATCAGAATGGAGAAGAAAGGGGATTTAAGTGAAGCATGGTTGTTGGTGCCAGATGGGCTGGTCTGAGTATTTCAGAAACTGCTGATCTACTGGGATTTTCACCACAACCATCTCTAGGGTTTACAGAGAATGGTTGGAAAAAGAGAAAATATCTGTTGATGTGAGAGGTCAGAGGAGAAGTGCAGACTGGTGTGAGATGATAGAAAGGCAACAGTAACTCAAATAACCACTGGTTACAACCAAGGAATGCAGAATACCATCTCTGAACACACAACACGTCCAACCTTGAAGAAGATGGGCTACAGCAGCAGAAGACCACACCAGGTGCCTCTCCTGTCAGCTAAGAACAGGAAACTGACGCTACAATTCACACAGGCTCACCAAGACTGGACACGTTGCCTGGTCTGGTGAGTCTCCATTTCAGCTGCGACATTCAGATGGTAGTGTCAGAATTTGGTGTAAACAACATGAAAGCATGGATCCATCCTGCCTTGTATCAACGGTTCAGGGTGATGGTGGTGTAATGGTGTGGGGGATATTTTCTTGGCACACCAACTGAGCTCAAATGATCTCAAACTGGTTTCTTGAATATGACAAGGAGTTCAGTGTACTCTAATAGCCTCCACAGTCACCAGATCTCAATCCAATAGAGCACCTTTGGGATGTGGGGGAACGGGAGATTGGCATCATGGATGTGCAGCCGACAAATCAGCAACTGCTTGATGCTATCATGTCAATATGGACAAAAACCTCTGAGGGATGTTTCCAACACCTTGTTGAAAGTATGCCAAGAAGAATTAAGGCAGTTCTGAAGGTAAAAGGGGTCCAACCTTTTTTTCTTTTCTTTCTTTTTTTACTTTTAAGTTAATCATTTCCTATTTCAAGTATCTTTTATTGAGCAATCAACTCACACATATAACCAACAATATACATTTGGCTCGTTTTTATAGTCATTACAATGTGCATGTAATCCTGAAGTCAT
Organism: Chromis chromis; assembly: GCA_900302755.1. Classification (NCBI taxonomy): domain Eukaryota; kingdom Metazoa; phylum Chordata; class Actinopteri; family Pomacentridae; genus Chromis; species Chromis chromis. The sequence continues at coordinate 10,185 of OMNN01055388.1, forward strand.
TTAAAACTTAATATAATGATAGGCACAGGGTCCAACCTTTTACTAGCAAGGTGTACCTAATAAAGTGAGTGTGAGTGAGTTCCCCACAGCTCTGATTGTATATGACTGTATGTTAACCTATAATAGGCAGTAGGTATAAAATAATGAATAACTTTGCAAAAATGAAAATCCTGTTATTTTCAGAATATAAAGGACACCTGTAGAGAACAGATATCCACCGGTAGACTGTCAGCCTTCCTGTCTCAGCTCAGTGAAAGCTGACTCTAAAGGAAACCTGCTAGTTCCGACTGAAAGCAGAGTTAAAAATAACCTGCTGGGTCTGATCTTTACCGGTGAGCCTGACCTTTGATACGAAGGGAACCAGGCGTAGTGGTTAACGTTTCACTAGTGAAAGCTAACTGAAGCACCTGGCTTTCGCTTCATTTTAATACTGTAGCTTTTACAGCTGTCGAACCAGGTCAGAGTGACACATTAAAACATTTAACATTACATTAAGAGCAATTAAACCGACACAGTCTCGATAACCTGCCGCTGTCCTGGAGTTCATGCTAACACAGCACCTGTTCCTACATGCTATCTGAAGGTAAAATAAGAATAATAACAATGGATACAGATACGTGTTCTGTCAAATAAGTGTTCGGGGATATACCTGTTAGCTCACACGGTGCTAGTTAAGAATAGCCTGAGCTAACAGTTAGCTACTTACTTAGCTAACTGACTAGCTTCTTAAAACTGTTGGTTAGCTATCACGCAGCTAACGTTGCTGCTAGCTTGTTGGGTCTGAGCTAAACCCTGTTCACAGAAGATGAAGGCTGTGGGGTGAGTTAGAACTTCAGAACTAAGTTGTGTTAAAGATAATAACAAGCAATTTAATAATGTATTGAGTTTACTTACACAGCTGTCATTTCCTAAGCAGCATCCTCGACCAAACAGCAGTAACCAAGTTCACTTCTTCGCTGTGTTTTCTTTTGACTGACCACCAACTGAAAGACGCGCTGTCGCCACCTACCGACCAACCGGCCAACCACAGCATCAAATCCTGCTCCACCTAATCTGCTTGTTTTAGGAAACATGATGGATTTAATATTGAAATACTGAATGGATATATTTCAGAGTCAATCCTCCTCCGCATCAAGTATACAGAATTTCTGGGGAGAGGTTCTGCCATTCAGAATTTGGCATTTTCTCTTTAAAATACACCCAACAGATGTTCTATTGGATTCAAGTCAGGAGACATACTTGTCCAGATCTTTTTTTTATTTTTTTTTTACTTTCCCCTTCTTTAGAAACCCTTGTGTGATTTTTGCAGTTACTAGTTTGGATCATTATCATTCTATCACACCGGAATATTCTAGCAAGCTTCTGCAGACTGGGAGTCGTCTTGTAAGCCAGTGTTTTGGAATATTCACAGACATTCAAGGTATCATCTATAAATGTTATCTCCCCAACAACTTTTGCACTCATGCAGCCCCATATCACCAGTCTGTGCTTCATTGTCAGGACTATGCATTCACAGTTGTAGTCCTGACCAGGTTCATGCCAAACATGCTGGACCCATGTGAGCCCAACAAATTTAAACGGGTCTCATCGAACCAAAGAATCTGCTCTTGCTAAAGGGCAAGCAAGAGTTGTTCTCTTGGACAATATAGGAAATGTTATGCTCGAATGGGGTTAATATGACTCTATGCAGGATTATTACACAATCTAATGGGTCCAATAATACATTTTTCTTTGTCCTACTGTGAGTCTGGTGTTCCTTGTGGCCTGCTTGGTGTGAGTGGGATCCTTTTGAAGTTGTTATCAAGATTTCTGAACCCCCCTTTCTGCAGGGCCAGGAATCAGTCAGAGAGTTTATGGGGGCCATGTGGTCCTTTGCCCTGGTCGTGACTGGGGACGCCAATCAGTCCTTTATTCCGACTGTGGCCCCAGTACACATTGTTGGATTGCTCTTGTCTGAAGGTGTGTTTAGTGGAGTCCTTTGGAAGTTGTTATCAGATCCTGACTGCCACTACCGGCAGGGTGGAAGTCAGTCAGAGCGGTTGTGGTGGCCATTTGGCTAAGATGGGCTCAGTCTACATCCTGGATGTCTGGAAGTCTGCTGTGTCGTGACCTCCTCCCGATACCCTGGGTATAATTGTCCAATAATACACATCAGGCTCATCTGACCTTTACACTACTTTACATGGTGTAAAGTGGGTATGATAAAGTGGGTATCATACCCACTTCACACCATCCCGACAGGTCTGGAAGGTGTCTTGCTTTACTGATCAAAGAGGACCCTGTCTCCAGTCTGTGCTCTGAAACCGGATGAAACTTCCTCTGTCTTATAGTTGATTATGGCTGGTGGATCCTACAACAATGTACACAGAGGTTAATGGTATGCAGTGTTCGTCACACCGTCTGAGAAACTCTGATTTCCACTGACAACTGCTTTGTCACATCTGAAGCACTTGCTTGCCTGTTTTTCCAAGTCTGGATTGTGCAAGTAGTGCACAGTCTGTACTGTGATTTAAGAAGGGTGTCCACTGCAGCTCTGATTAGTGGTACTGTGCCTCCTTCTATACCTCATGATTATTATCGCAACTTACTTCTGTTGTATACTGTACCTTCTTGTTTTTACTGAACAGTATTAAACTGATAAGAAAAGGACCATGACAGATTCTGACCATTTCCTTTCTGTATTATTCCAGAATATAAAGCGCAGCCCTCTTTAGTACAGCTAAAAGCAACTTACAGGCAGTCACCCAACCAGTATTCCCTCAGTGGAATACAATTCTGCCCATGGTTTAATTTACGTTAGCTGGCTAATGATTTATTAATATAGTATTAATGCAATAAATATTTAAGGTGCTCATGATAATAATTTCAGTTTCAACAGTTAGATTTGCAAATTTCTAAGTGCATCCTTAACCAGCTGTCAGGTGATCATATGATCACTCCTCCTGTTCATACTGGACACTCATGCTGCTAATAGAAGGTCTCAAGGTCTCAGCAGTCTATCACCTAAGTAAAGCTGGTAATCTCCCACTTGTAGTGTTGGTATCTTGAAATGTTCATTTTAAATCACGAGGCTTTGTGCATTCAGATGATATGTAGTTAGTGAAATCTGATTAAAAATAGTCTGAAAATGTGGTAAAATGTATCCGCCACAGAGCATCCCAAAAGAACAGATGCCAACATTCCTAGTTTGTGTTGCTTCACCCGTTTCTCTTCCTTTATTTCCAATAGCTCAATGGCTGGCTACCCAAAAAATATGAAAAATATTAAGCTGCCATCACAGGGTCCTTAACAGTTTGGCTTTTACAGCACTTTAGTGGTACGTCTTACCAAACAAATGTGCAGTTTACTGAATTACCACATTTTAATGGCTTTGAAGACACCCTGAGGCCCCACACTGCCACTTTGCCCATCAAGTTTTGTTCTCGGCTGATAAAAATGCTGAAAGACTTCATCTGCTGACATAACTATGACACTAACTACAGCAGCAGGAAAGACTGGTTTGATACACCTGAGAAATGTCCTGTTGGGACAGATACTGTATCGTCAAGTGTTACTTTATTGGACTGCATATTTACATTTGCCTTGGCAACACTAAAGACAAAGCTGTCCTGGGTGACAGCTTCTCCTCTTCTTAAAGTCAGAACCACAAAGACATTCCACATGTTGAACTAAAAATCAAGATTCATCTGAAAAAGACAAGAAAACATTAAACGGATCAGCACAGTCGACAAACTCAAAGCAAACACCGCCTGGACATTTTCTACAGACACAACCAAGATGCGTTTCGGCTTCCCCTGTGTGATAGGATGGACATCTGGAACCAATTTGACTCTCCTTGGGTATAATTTAAATGTTACATATACACACTATTCACCTGCTGCTAAATCCACTTTTAATTCAATATAATCACCTCCGTACCTCCTTCAAGTGTGAGACGATTCAAAATAAATTACATATCTGTTTCCAGGCATGCGCACTCGCACCTCACTCATAAAAATCAACATGTACTGATTTCACATCATTTGTTTTTAGAAGCCTTTTTCACTTTAATGAACACCAACTGTAATTTTTAACAAAAAAGAAAAGAAAAAAGAAATAAAACAAAAAGAAAACAACAACAAATGTTCCAGGGGGGGGAAAAGTGTCTCGACAACAGGTTGGATGACTTGGTCGGTATGTTTCCAAAAAACCACATCAAATTGTAAATTCTATATAGATATACTCGTTAAACAAGTCTGCATAATCTGTCACATTAGATACATTTGATGTTATGTGGAAGTCACCTACTATCACCACTTCAGTGTTTAATATTTACTGCAAACCAGTCGACCATGTTAAGGCTTCCAAGTTCGACAGTGGAGTCAAAAGTCGATCCGTCACGTCCACAAAGTCCAGACCGGGCCTCGGTGAACTCTCAACCCTATGAAGAGGCGTCTCCTGATGTTACTTCAGTATGAAAAGGCCCCGATAAGTAGTGTTGTGATCTTTTTCTTTCCCTCTCCTCAATATATAAGATTATCTCAACATTTAAATAAATCACTGCATCTGATGTCTTATAAAAAACACGCCTGTATCTTCATTTCATTGTGGGCGGCGAAGAAAGAAACTGGATTAAATATGCTTGTGGATGATTCAAACTACGCAAACTCTGACTGAGCAGAGTTCGAGAGATTTTTTTTTGGGTGCGAGTAGGGGGGTGGAAACAGGTATCCATGGACTTTTCCATTAATTCTTTTTAAAAGGAACATCCGCAAAAAAATGCCTGCATTATACAGTTTACAAATGTAGTACCATGCTAGCGCTGCTCGCCTCGTCCTAACCGTTAATTAGCAATGGAGAATCAGTGCTGTTGGAAACTACAACACACACTACTGTTATTAACCCCATTCTGCCCAGGTGCCTTCCGCTTTCACCCAATCACAACGCCTAAAAGAGAGAAAGGAGGTGGGAAGGTGTGAGGACGAACTGAGAGAGGGAGATGAAGTGAGAAAACAACTGTTTGTACAGAAAAGGAACTGAAGTAAATTAGAGCAGCAAATGTAGAAAATCACACTTCATGCGTTCAAAATGAGTGGCAGCAGGAAAAAAGGGGAGGAAAGAGGGAGGGCTTCACAGTTTCTTCAGCTACAACGCAGAGGTGGATTAAAGAGTGCATATTGGGGCATGTGATGCAGTTTACATTAGCAGGGTTACCGATCATTTCAAGGGTGATTCTGCGACTTGGCCGAGCACTGGTTCAATAACGTTACGTGCCGACTGGCTGATGTGTCGTCTGCCCGTGGACAGAATGGGGCTAAATCTACATTCCTGGTCTGACTAAAATGGATTTGCTTGTTAACGTAGAAAGAGTCTCTTTGTGTTTCCAACACTTTGTTAAATTCTTGGCTTTGTCTTCTTGTGTCGTACAGTTTCTTTCGAGAAATGAAGCCTGCTGTAAGTACGCTCTGGTCTCCCGCTCTGGTCTGTAGTGAGGGGGGCCGAGGCAGCTATGATGCTGGGAGGTCCGCGCTGGAGGGAAGGGGGAGGGGACTGGAGGAGGCGGGGAGGCCGGCTCAGACGGGAGGCGCTTTGCGCTGCAGTAGATACTGGTGGATGTCGTCAGCGTCGCGCTTCAGCCAGGCGGCATTGAGGAGGATGTTCTCACAGCACTGCTGCACCGTACGCTCTGCTGCCGGCGCCGGGTGACTCTCAAAGAAACTCTGCAGGGACAGAAAGAGGGAGAGACGCTTAACCTTCTGTTACACACCTCGTGCACTCGGAAGCTTTGTTGTTTTTTTTTAAGTATTTGTTTGGAGAGTTTTTCCCATTTTTATTGATAGAGAGAGACAGGGTGAAAGGGGGCATAGAGGAGAGTGACATGCAGCAAAAGCCGCGTTTCCACCGACGGTATCTACTCGGCTCGGCTCTACCCGGTTATGTTCGCGTTTCCACCGACCCTGGCCAGAGCAGCTGGGGGGCGGGGCTATCGTGTGCGGCTGTCAGTTGTGCAGAGGGACACTGAAGCGCTGCTGAGCAGTGATCCGTGGTGGAAAATGACACAAAAGTGTTAATATGTGTCCTTTTTCTCCAGGACGTCTCTGGTCTGATCAGATGTATTGGAATAAATCCCGGGACACACAGAAGTTTTGCACACACACACTGTTGCGCTGAAATCCTGTACAATTGTGTCGCGGATATAGGAAGTGCCGGCGGTGGGCAACGCAGTGGGTGACGGACCTTGTTCATACAATAATACTATAAGGTCCGCGGTGGAAACATGGTATGAACAAGCGGTGTTTTACACATTAGTGTAGTTTCTCAAAGTTTGCTCGCTGAGCTGCCGGTAACGGCATGTGGACTACATACTACAGACACAGTTGCTCTCCGATGACAGTTGTCTTGGACCAATCAGCGGTCTAGAAATTTCCACGTCACATTATACAAACGGGCTACTTTTTTTGGAACCCCGACGGAGCAGGTACCAAAAAACATGGTACCTGGTACCTGCTTAACAGGTACTTTTTCTGGTGGAAACGCGGCTAGAAGCGAGCTGTGCCGAGCCGAGCTGATACTGTCGGTGGAAACACGGCTAAAGGGTCTTGAGCCGGACTCAAACTCATGACCGCTGCTGAGAACCTGCGCCTACATGGTAACGCCTTAACTCAGCGAGCTATACGGCGGCCCGCACTCTGAAGCTTCTGACTGAATCCCACAACCTTCCTTAGCACATGGAGTTTGCTGTGTTGTC
>OMNN01055390.1:0-14335 GCA_900302755.1 Chromis chromis
GTAATAATATTACGACAACTTTCACCTGAATTTAATACTATTGTTTAGGTCAGTTTAAATAAGTTTGCACTACCTCTTGCAAGGGCAGAAGCTGAAAAGGTCAGCTATTTACGCATTACTTTCAGCTGTCTATTACAACCAACAATTACTCCATTACTTTTAGTTGTTAATCTAATGATAGACATCTCTGTTCACTTGATATCTAGTGTTGTCATGCACTCATTGCAACACTTAATGCACACTCAATAATATTTTTACACTTCTTTTTTTTTATCAAATTGCAATTTCTATTTTGTCAATTTAGTTTTGCTGCTCTGCAATCTGTCCATGTACCCTCTGGCAGTTGCAGAGGTAAAACGTCTCCTGGCCTCTGGTTAGAAATCATTGCCTTACGATTCCATAGCTGCAGTGTAAACGTTTGATATTTTGAGGCAATAACATCACAATTTTGGAGAAAATGTTTGACCCAAAGAGACCTCAAAAGAGCTTTGAACCTCTCAGCTCAGCCTCTTGGTTTTCAGCTTTGCTGCTGTGTTGCGAGTGGTGTTGCTAGAAGTAGCCCTTGTCTCAGCTTGTTTACTCCCCTTTTTCAGTTGCTTCGGATTAGAATGAACACCAGCCGGGCCCTGTCTGTTCCCGGCATGAGGTCATTTTCACGAAAAAAAAAAAAGAAATCCGAGCATCTCAGCATCTGAACTCCTCTGGAGATGAATACATGAATGTCCAAACACCCTGCTCGAAAAAACGCTGGGAGTCAGCTCTGTTTTCTTGCACATTAGGCAAGGTCAAGGTGTAGTCTCACGAGGGGGGGAACGAATCCTGAAACTTTATGAAACTCAACAATAACGCTAATAAGCCTAGACCTCTTCCAAGGAGACTGAGGGCTTCTAGAGAGGAAAAAAACCTGATAAACGCCTATCAAGAAGTTGCTGAATTATTTATCGCCTCTGCTCGGCTGTCAATTTGTTCCTGCCATTTGGTTTTTGCTGTAAATGAAATCTGTTTGAGCCACAGACGGAATTCAGACGAGCCGCGCGCGATATAAGAAGAGAGGGATTATGCCTTGCTTTTGTTTGACTGGGAGTTTTTTGTGCAACATTACCAAAGCCCCTCAGCAAATAGAATCATCTCCCAATGAGCGACTGGCAAACAGCATAGGCTTTACAAGATTTAATTATGCCTAATTGTATCTCTTTCAGTGTGGTCCCCATCAATCAGTCTGAGCCGTTTCCAGTCTCTTATGCATATTTAAATAGACAGAATCCTGATTCTTTGATAATGATGAGAGGATGGGAGGGGGAAGAGAAAAAGCATTGTCGCTTATATAAGATTGCCGCAGCTTCTATACTCCACATATCAAGGCAGTGCTTGGCTGTGGGTGAGTGTGCCATTGATGTTGTTGTGTTTGATCACTCGCTTCCATCACCCGCATTCTGCATGATGCAACCGCCGAGAAAGCGCGACTCTGCAGCCCGTGGCTTAAAGAGTGGCACACCACCGACAACAAATGTCACGGCATCTGCCCTCCAGACTGTTATCTGCAAAACCTGTCTCACAGCCTCATGCTCCCTGTGTCATCTGTGTCCGCCTGTGAATGATGTCCCTTTAGACCGAGCCCCCCCACCATCTCTCTCCCCAAGATTAGTTCCACCTCCTCTCACCCCCCGAAGTGCTCCTCTAAAGGGCTTAGGCTGCTTTATCTCCCCTCTGTTTATATTTACCAGTATATATCTGTAAAAGTGTGGGATGTGCTGACCTGTTAGCGCTCCTTATGAAACCCTGGCAGGTGCCTGGTTTTTTACAAGGATCTCCGGCTCGCTGTCTGTCGCCCTTGATGGACGGATCAGCGGCGAACGGCTGCTAAAGTGACACTAATAAATGGGAGATCCGTGACAAATAAGACTTTTATTCTACATGATTTTACAGTCTCTCAGAAGCTGGACATGCTGCTTTTAACTGAGACTAATGCTTTTAACTCGACTCCAGCCTGGTGAGAGTCATCAGTGAACAGCGGGGAGAAAATCTGGAACCCCCGAGCCAAGAAGCGGGTCGAGGCCTCGGAGCCTGCTGTCATTTTTAGTGATTGTTTTTTTTCACTAGCAGCGCAGCAACTAATTTGTTATCCAATTAACCACTGATAAAACACTGTTATTTCCTAGTGAATAGCTACAAGTGCATCTGTGTAAGTTTCCAGAGCCTTAGCTTTTTGTCTTTTACAAGAAGATTTTTATCTGAGCAACAGATAAACAACACTCTGAGGCTGCAGGATACTTAGAAACAGCAATGCTTTGAGCTGGATTCTAACATCAGAGGGGTTGCACAACAAAGAGAAACCCATGGGTTAGCGAGGCGTGTTGAGCCTAAAGTTTTGTTAGCGTGACAAAGGTGGCTCTCTTTTAACCTGCCGGATCGCCAACTGATGCTGCACAGCTAACCTGCTCTGGAGGAACAATTATTTTAACCGACCATATTCCCTGTGAGCAATGAGGGAATTTGCTATATCTGCAAACCTGTTGAGTTGTATGTTACTAATCCCACTGCATATGATACATTCCCATGGGAGCCTACGTGCATTTCTTTGGTGATGCAGAAAATGCATCAATATGTGTTTATGGTTGGTCCTGATTTACTGCCCTGTCTGTTTTTACACTGCTGGTTTTGCAGCTAATAGAACACAGATTAGAAAATCGATCAGTCCATTGGTGTTTATTACAGAGAATTTTCAATCAATAACATTCATTTCACTTTGCGTTAGCCAAAAACTAAACTGATTTCCACATATCTTTCATTATAGGACAGTGTCAGACCTAAATGTATGTTTAAACTAGAATGCACTCAAGCGAGATGCAGACCCACGCATTCCTAAACATGGCAGGTAGCCCTGTGACCTTGATATTTGACCTTTGACCTTTTGACCCCAAAATTAATGGGTGACCAGGGTAGGTCAAGATGAACATCTGTGCCAAGTTTGGTTATCCTATCTCTATTTGTTCTCGAGTTATCGTGCGGACATAGCCACACACCCGCATACATACATACATAAATACAGACAGACAGACAGACAGTAGACAGACGGCAATGATCGCCCTACCCACGGCCCGACTTCTTGAGTCGTAATGAAGTGCACTGAGTGGTAAAATAAATAACTTACAAGATTCACACTTTTCTACTATTTTTTTACCGTAATAACTGTCATATTCCACACAGGTCTCCATTATAACAACCTGGTCACCTTGACTGAAGAAGGCGGCACATGATTGGTCCGTTTTGTGTGGAAGAAGAGTCAAAAGTCCTCTAACTGGAGCAGGTTTCCAAAGAAAGTTGATAACCACCATTGTGATACACTGATTGGGGTTTTCGGTTTTGTTAAACCAGCTTACACAAATAAGCCAGGCTATATTAAACTTGCTTTATAGTAGCTACATCCCTCTACAACTTGCTTTCAATAGCTGTGCCACATTCTAGGTATGTTTTTTTGTTTCTTACTTTTTATGCCGTATTTTGTTTTTAAAAATTCAGATTTTTTTCTCAGTTCAGATATTTTCACTTTCTGTGCATATGTGTTTCCACCTGTGTCATCACCTGCCATCATCAGTATCACCTGCATCCAATTACCCTCTACTCCTCTTGTATAACAATGTGTTCCCTTTTCTCTGTGCTACTAATTTCTCCTCAAGTTCTCTTTGTTGGAATCAGATCTTGCCTGTTGTGTTTTGGACCTTATTTATCAACCTGTCATAGTGTGGAGTTGTGCATTTCAGTGCCAAGTCTGTTGAAACCAGTGCTACAGGCACAGTAAACATGCCATGTAAGTTTAGCATATACTAGTAAACTCTGAGGGTGTCTTCTGGTGGCTGGTAGTGGGACTGTTGGCAGCAAATAATTTGGGTCCTGTGGGCCTTCAAGGATCTGATGCTCGACTGGCGAGAGATCGGGAGAGATTGGAGTCCAGGTCGATGCTTTGGGCTCTTGGTTGGGTTTCTCGAGCCGTTTCTGAACAGTTTTGGTGCCGAGGCAAAGTGCATTTTCTTGCTGGAGGAGGCCTTTGCTATTGGGAAGAGCAAGCAAGATTTCTCTGCAGAACATTGCACTGCCTGAGGCGATGAATGTAAGCTGCTTTACATGTCAGTGGTTTTAATGTTTGTGTGTTTATCATGTTAACTATCTCATTATTTATTATCTTGTCTAAGTATGGGATTGTGCATTTTAGTCCCCAGTCTATTGGAGTCAGTGTTATAGGTGGCGTAAACATGTGACGCAAGTTTAGCATATACTAGTACATCACAACAGCTCCGACCTGTCGTCACATAGAACTCTGATGGTGTCTTGTGGTGTCTGGTACCAGGATGTTAGCGGCAAATAATTTGTGTGGGTTGCAGGATGGGGCCTTCGAGGATCAGGCTCGTTCCTTTGCATCCCATGAATGCTCGAGTGGCCTGGGATCTGGGGAGTTTGCACCTTGGGCTCTTTGTTGGGTTCCTCGAACCCTTTCTGAGCAGTTTTTGTGCATTGTCCTGCTGGGGGGAGCGTACCTATGTTCCCTGGGTCCTATGTTCTCCGCTTTGTATGGGACCGGGGAACAAAGGACCCTTTTTCTAAATAAGGGTCCTATGTTCCCCGCTTTGTATGGGACCGGGGAACATAGGACCCTTTTTCTAAATAAGGGTCCTATGTTCCCCACTTTTCCCCAAAAGGGTCCTTTGTTCCCCAGTATGTATTGCGACCATGGAACATAGGACCTTTTTTTAGGAAAAACAGGGAACATAGGACCCTTTTAAAGTAAAAGGGTCCTATGTTCCCCCATCTGGGAACATAGGACCAGGGGAACATAGGACCCGGGGAACATAGGACCCGGGGAACATAGGACCCGGGGAACATAGGACCCGGGGAACATAGGACCCGGGGAACATAGGACCTGGGGAACATAGGCATGACCCACTGCTGGGACTGCAACAGTGTTTTGGTGGATGGTAAAATCAACATCAATGCCAGGAACCAAGATTTCCCAGCAGAACAATGCACTGAATGAGGCGATGAATGAAATTTGTGTCACATGTCAGTGGTTTTAACATTGTGTGGCTGATCAGTGTTTATCATGTTAACTATCTCAGTTCAGATCATGTGAATGAGATTATTATGTACCATTTGGTGTCATTATCACATTAAACTCAGCAGGGAGTGCTTCCAGTATGAGTGGATGTTGGGGCAGCGAGCGGTGGCACATCTGCTGGGTTAGAGGTGCACAAAGCAAAAAAAAACGAGCAGAGCACTGACAGCTTAACTACGCCGCCATGATTAAAGGGGTTCATTTTTGCATGTTAAGGGAGCGAAGGGATCACCAATTTATCCTTAGGGGCTCGTGAATGTTTGCACCAATTTTCTTGCCAATCCATCCGATTAGCATTGAGACGTCAACTTTATGGTGTCGCTAGAACAAAATATATAAGGAATTTTCGCAGGTGTCACATTTCACTAGATGAGAAAAAATAGTGGGAGATGAAAAAGTTGGAGGATCTGCAAAGTTATTAGGTCTCATTCTCAGAGGAACTGTGAATATCAGCATCAAATTTTATGGTAATCTGTCCAAGTTTTGCAGCAATATTTAAAAAGAAAAATGTCAACCTAGGAAAAAGTCAAGGGATCATAAAAGTCAGTGAGATTTATTCTCTGAGGATAATAAAAGTCACTTGTTGTTATTCCTGGACTCAATTCATTAGATGTTAGTTTGATATTTTGAGGTTAATTGGGGTTAATTTTAAAATCGTTGGGTTTTTTTTTGTTTGTTTCTGACAATCTTTACTTACTCCTGTTTGTCAGCGGAAACCTAAGCTAATATGTTTTCTTATGGTTTGTTTTGCCCCCCGTGAGCACGTTTCAGTTTATTACACCCTTCGTAAACCAACAAACAATTACAGACACGCAGGCAGCTCCGCTCTCCCGTCAACCCCATGTAACCGAGCTCAGCAGTGCGTTGAATATGAAGTAAGTTATCATTCTTGCTTCTTTTTTTTTTCTTCTTCCAGAGCCTCTAAATTAAATGTGCTTTTCCCCTGAATTGTTTTAACTTCAATCTCCTGCTTAATAAATGTTCCTCCATCACATGCCAGCCCGTGTCATGTGGAGGTGGCATATGAAAATGTACCGCTTTTATTGCTACAACTGCTACTACTTGTCATTGAGCCCCCCCTCCCCTGAGCAGCTCCAGCAGTCTAATGATACTGGCATACTTATCCTGTCACATTTCGAGTTACTGGCATTACCAAAAAAGAGAGAGAGTGTTTTGCTTTCACGTTTCATGTGCAGGGTTTGGAAGTGATCCGCTATGGAAACCGATGGCCGGCGTGATATTTCAAAAGGTTAGGCTGCATCTTGCTCAGCGATTGTTTTCCCGCAGATTTATATTTGTTTAAAGGGGGGTTGTGGTTGTCAGCGATAACAAATGCACTGACAAATAACTGGGCAGCGTGCCATTTGGAATTCATTTAGCAAGACAAGGTAGAGATAAAGGCACCACCCTGACTGTCTGCGAGCGACACTTCGTAAATCAGGAGAACGGCACGGATGAATTACGCCGGTCAGAAAGTCTCTCCAGTGAAGGACAACAGCAGTGTGTCTATTTACAAGCAGCTGGCCTGCAGCACAGGTCAACGCTCACCTCCGTCCCTTTGTGTCCTTTCGGAAAATGGCACACTGGGGCCACAACGCACGGAGTAATGAAGGAAAGAACGCCGATTCAGAGTGTCATTTAGCTGATTTAAAGCCACGTGAAGGCAGTATTTCAGCAGCTTTGTCTCATCACTCATTGCTGTCCTGCCAGATTTCTTAAATTAGATAGGAAATAGGCGAGCAGAGGGTTGCTTTACAGTCTTGGAGATGGATATCTAGCAAGAGATCAAATCAAGATTTGCAATGACTCATCCTGGTGGTTAAAAAAAGGAATCGAAGCATTAAGATTTCACTAATAATCGTGGTATTGTTGTACAGCAGTGACACGGATGAGTAATTGCGTGGATCTATCCCAAATCCATTCAGAGGAATCCCATTAAGAAGGTGAGAGATATATTCAAATGTATTATCTGGAATGATGAATCTGTTTTTTGAGAGGAGGGGATGTGGATATATAGAGAAAACCAAAAGTCTATTTTCTCCATTAATATACAGGAGAAAACAAACAGCTTTGCTTTGACGTGGAGCTCGCTTTTTGTTTCATAAATCACACCGCGGCTTTGATTTTCTAGTGAATACCAAAATATGTTTACAAACCTTTCTATGAAATAATTTCCCCATGAATAGTAAAAAGCCAATTGGCTGAAATTGAAAGATATCAAGGGGACGAGCAAAGGCTCTTCATGAAGTGGATTTCACACAGATACAACAGGGACTCATTCGACCGCTCAGCAGTTTTGATCAGAACTGATAAGAGTCGTCCAGATTTGTGCCAGAATTTCGGGGAGGTTTTTGTGCTTCAGCCGACTTTGTACAAAGCAAATGTTCCATATAAATGACATGATTTCAGTCTAATCTGTTGGAGTGGAAACGGTTTTCAACTTTATTACCTGAAACTGACCAGACATCGTTAGATTTTATGACGTACAGAACTACGTGGAGCCTTTTTACGATGTTAAAGGGAAATAAATGACTTTCATCTTTAACTTCTTTGGCTCGTATTGTAAATCTCCTGGTAGGAAGCATGAGCTCCCTACCCGACCACATGCAGACCTTTGGCGTAGAGAGGTGGACATGAACGACGCATCATTTTCATTTTCTGTTTACAGTGAAAAATTGTACTCTTTGAAGTTAAATTTAATTGTCTGATTAAAACGAGCAGCCTGGTAGAAAGTTAACAAGTTCTCAACTGAGTTTCTTCCTTGCAGAGGCCATTTCGTCATGGAGCTTAAAAAGGGGGCGTGCCTCCAAAGCAGCTCTTTTATTGGTTCATTGAGAAGGCGGGGTCTCAAATATGATTATAAATGTGTCCTCATTGGCCAGTCTAAACTGAAAAGGCCTATAAATGTGAGTGTGCTGGGAGGGAAGCAAGGGAATAGTTTGCTCATGAAGGCAGCTCAATGCAGCACTGCTAACTATTAAATGCTATTTGTGAACATTTTTTTCTTCTCTCTCGCTATTTTTTTTCCTTTCTCTTCCTTTTGGAGATTAGTTGTTGGTTTAAAATGTGCAGATAAACAGCTTCTTATTTTCAAGCACTGATGTTTGTCCCTCACATGCCTCCAAAGGCCACCTACAGACTACAGGCTACCAGACTGCAACACCTGTATAGTTACTGACTTTCTTCAATACGCTGATAAAAATCTGTTATGCAAATTACAATAAATTACAGCTACCGAGTGCAGACTTTGTGTGATAGTATCTTTGAAGTGATTCTGTTGTTTTATGTCTAGAAAAATGAGACAATCCAGGTGAAATGTGGAGCAGCCTCAGTGTCTTTTCTGATACTAAAATCCTACAAATAATCAGTTTGATAACTAATCTGGATTGCAATTTGTTTGATCAACATCATTCAGCATGATTTTATGCTCAGAGGGGAAGTACGTTCAACATAGTCAGGCTTTCTTTGTGTTAGCCGGCTCAACAAAACCTAAACCCCAATCAGAGATACTGGGACTTTCTTTGTTAACTACGTTTTCATCATCAGGCTCCCATGAAGGGGAAGTTTGACTCTTTTTCTGCACAAATTGGACCATTCATCTTACTTCAGTAAAGACCAACAGGTTCTTAAAATGTATTACAGTGATGCAAAAGAGGGATGCTGGTAGAAAATAGTTAACAGTGTAAGTTAAAATGTGTTTTTGACCAGTCAGCTGATTGTTTCTAACATGACAGCTGCACATTGGCACTCTTAAACTTCATTCATTCAAACATGATATTGAATGAAGTGCATTTCTATCTGATGCTGTCTCATTATAAAAGGGACATGGAAATGTGTTTTTGACCAAATGAAAGTATAATTAATGTTGCTGATTGGATATTTTCTGTGATAAATACCAATAGACTAATCAGTTTTCTAATCTGTGTTCTATCAGCTGCATTACCTACTGTGTAAATCATAACACACAAGCAAAACGGCATATTTTTGCATTTTCTGCATCCCTTACTGAATCCATATAGGTCCCCCTGGCAGCATATGCATATAACTTTCCTACTGTAACTGCATGGCCTCATTCTGTAGCATCACTAATGTGCAGCTCAACAGCATTCAACAACGTATTCCCTCGGCTGAGAATCTACATCGCTCAGAGAGAACGTGATCAGGAGAAGACCTGGTGAAAGAGAATCTCCTCCTGAGCAGGTTAGCTGTGCAGCATCTGTTACCATGGTGAAGGAGCCGGTTAAAAGGGACCTTCATGACATTAAAACCTCAGGCTTCAGGCTCCACACACCTGCTAAAACATTAATCTCGATTCGCAGTGCTGCCCTCAGGTCAGCTGATGAGGTTTGCTGTAATAGTAGCAGGACCTTTCTTATTTTGTCCATTAGTATTTTTCATGATGTCGTTTGGTAGCTGGAGGAAAATCCCTTAATCTTAAGCTTGTTTTCGGACCTGGTTTCCTGTTTCTGCAGTTATTGGAAACAGATGTTGGAGGACATATCAGAATAACTCATCGAATCAAAAAAGTGTCTTTAAAAAGCTCAGTTCCCCAAATGGGAGCGTGCCTATGTTCCCACAGCCCTATATTCCCACAGCTCTATGTTCCTACAGCTCTATGTTCCCACAGCCCTATGTTACCACAGCTCTATGTTCCCACAGCTCTATGTTCCCACAGCCCTATGTTTGTTTATTTTGTTTATTTGTTTATTTATTTGTTTCGAGTTCATGTTTCAAGTACATTATACCAATTACATGTTTACAACTTGCACCATTATTGCTCGTAGCAGCTTTTCATACATACTGTTTGTGTATTACAGGTACAAACTCGAAAAGGAGTGGGAAGAAGTAAAACTTATAAACTCCCACCCCTATATGTGTCATACAATCTTTACTATATATGATCCAGTAGTGAAGCAGCGAGTGCGCCACCCCTCTCCACAGTGGCTGCCTATATCCACCATGAATGTCATAACTTCCTGGCAACATGCCAAAGAGAATATGTAAGACAGCATATACATTACCAACAAAGTAACTACAATGTTCAGAGCCCATTGTCAAAACAACAACAAAACAGAGCATAAACCACAATGACATCAATAGCCATAATAATCCCACTATTATCAATACCAAATCAAAATAGTGTCACAATACGACACCCCCACCATAATATGATACAATTAAACATTATTCATTCATACCTCGTTCAACATCAATGTACAAACACCTACACAACAAACGATCACAACTGCTATCTCGCATCTTCAATCCAACGATTCATAAGGCAAAATAATCGCTCCTGTTATTGCTACAATCCCTGAGAAGTGAATACCAGTGGTCAATGTTCTTTGTTTGTCCTGTATTGTTCTAACAACACTTCTTTATAGTTTATTTTGAACTTGTAAATATTTTTGGACTGTTTAACAGGGTTCCCCAGCCCATTCCACAGCTTAACCCCGCTCACTGACACACACCAACTCTTCCTGGTGGTTCTCACTGGCTGAACTTTAAAGTTATTACATTCCCTTAAGTTGTATTGTTGTTCATTTTTACAAAATAATTTTTGAATATTACATGGCAAAATCTTTTTGTCAGCTTTATACAAAAGTAATGCAGTGTACATTTTCACCAGGTCAAAGAATTTTAATAGTTTGGATTTTAGAAATAGACCATTAGTGTGATCAATGTATCCAGCTTTATGTATAGTTCTCACTGCTCTTTTCTGTAATAAGAAAAGGGAATCTAGTGCACTCATGTAATTATTGCCCCAGACTTCTATACAGTAGGTTAAATAAGGTAATATCAATGAACAGTACAATATACGAAGAGCATCATACTCCAGAACATACTTCACTTTGTTTATTATTGCTATATTTTTGGAAATTTTAGATTCTGTGTATCTGATGTGTGGTTTCCAGCTTAGCTTGTTATCCACCGTTACACCTAAAAATTTATACTCAGATACAGTTTCAATTTTAACACCTTCTATCTCTATCTCTAGTCCAGAGTTTACTTTGTAGTTCCCAAAAAACATAGCTTTGGTTTTGTCAACATTTAATGATAGTTTATTTGAGTCCAGCCAAGTTTTAACTTTACTTAGTTCTCTATTAATATCACTGCTAAGTGTAGTATAATCATCATTTGAATAAAATATATTTGTGTCGTCTGCAAATAAGATCATTTTTAATAGCTGAGATGACTTGAATATATCATTTATATATAAATTAAATAATTTTGCTCCCAGGATTGAACCTTGCGGCACTCCACACGAAATTCTTAGAGAACTAGATCTGTACTCACCCATTTTCACAAACTGCAATCTCTCTGTTAAATAACTTTGTATCCACCGCAAAGCAACTCCCCGAATACCATAAAGTTCTAATTTCTTTAATAATATTGCATGATTAAGTGTATCAAAAGCCTTTTTTAAATCTATAAATATTCCCACTGCATATTTTTTCTTTTCTAAAGCATTTGAGATCTCTTCTATAGCATCAATTATAGCCATTGAGGTGGACCTTTTACTTCGAAAACCATATTGGCTTTCATTCAGTATTTTATATTTTTCTAGAAATAGTTCTAATCTATTATCATATATTTTTTCAAGTATCTTAGAGAATTGTGGGAGCAGAGAGACCGGTCTATAGTTTGTGAAAATGTGCTTGTCTCCGTTTTTGTAAATTGGAATGACTTTAGCGATTTTCATTTTGTTGGGAAATGAACCAGTTAAGAATGACAAGTTACAAATAAATTTAAGAGGCTTCACAATATTTTTTATTACTTCTTTGACCAATGTTATGTCAAGATCGAAGCAGTCTGTTGATGATTTGTTTTTAAACTTCATAACAGTGTTAATGATTTCCAGTTCATCAACAGGAGAAAGAAAAATTGAGTTTGGATTTTTGTCGATGAGTATTCTATTGTGTATATTTGGACCTGTATCCGGAATTTTGGCCGCCAGATCTGGACCGACATTGACAAAGAAGGAATTAAAACTGTCAACAACTTTATTCATGTTATTATTCACTTCATTTTTATCTATAAAATAATCTGGATATACATTCTTTTTAGGACCATTCCTTATTACAGTATTCAATATTTCCCAAACTTTTTTGGTGTTACTTCTATTTGTTTCTAATAGGTTTTTATAATGTAATTTCTTACTCGTTCTTATTATATCAGTCAACTTGTTCTTGTACAGTTTATACCTCTTTTCTGATTCATTTGTTTTTAGCTTGATAAATTTTTTGTAAAGATTATTTTTCTTTTTACAAGCGTTTTGTAACCCCTTGGTCATCCAAGGACATTTAGCAAATTTATTTTTAGTAACATAATTCTGAACAGGACAGTGTTTATTGTACAATGTCATAAACACCTCAAAAAAACTGCTGTAAGCCATGTCTACATCATGCTCTCTATAAACCATATTCCAGTCTTGATTATTTAAATCGTTTTTCAGTTCTCTGATGGCTTCTTCTGTCTTTAATCGTTTATATGAATGTTTTTCACCATCATTAAAGCTTGCATAATTTTCATCATATAATATGAATACTGGTAGATGGTCAGTTAGATCACAAATCATAAGACCACTAATTGTATCGTTCATTATGTTATTTGTGAAAATATTGTCAATTAGAGTGGCACTATGATTTGTTATTCTACTTGGTTTTGTTATGGTCGGATAGAGGCTCATGCTGTACATGATGTTGACAAAGTCTTCTGTCGGTTTGTGTTTATCAGGATTTAACAGATCGATATTGAAGTCCCCACATATGAAATTAGTTTTGTTACTTTTTGCAGATAATATTTTTCCAAGCAAATCATTAAATACTTCTATGTTAGCTCCCGGAGGCCGATAAATACAACTTATAATCACATTTTTTTTCTTTTTGCTATATACTTCAATTGATACACATTCAAAAACATCCTTGACAGCTAATGACATCTCATCAATGAGTTTAAATTTCAAATGCTTATTGACATATAAGGCTACTCCTCCTCCTGATTTATCTTTTCTGTTTACATAGATAAATTCATAGCCTTCCATCTCAAAATCAATACCCTTATCCTGGTTCAGCCATGTTTCTGTCAAGGCAATTATACTAAATGAATAAGAAATCTGCTGAAGATATTCTTTGATTGCTTTGAAATTTTTATACATACTTCTGCAGTTGAAGTGGATAATTGACATTTTTTTCTTTTCATTAACAGTTTGTACAAATTCATCTACCATATAGTAATCACAGTTTATATCCAATGATGAAAAAAACTTATTGTCAGGATCAATTTCATTTTCTAAGTCATGGTCCACATGGTCAGTATATGAGAATAAGTCCAGTTCCAGCTTTCCCAAATTTATAATCTTTTGCTTCAGTTCAGAGTCATTCATTCTTAATGTCTATTCTAGCAAGAGAAAAAACGTAGAATAATTACCCAGAACCTCTTGAGCTTGAGTTGTAAAAGAGCTCAAGATCCAGCAGGGGTTTGTGCGCCAGCGGTGCCTCCCTCAAATCCATCCAAGTCACTGCAGTCCCTGATCACCAACACCTTGGCCTCCTCCGGTGACCCGTTGAGTTTAATGAATATTTTGCTATTGCTGACCCAAGTGCTTTGTATTCTCTGTAGCCTCCTCAGTTGCCTTGCTTTTCTGGCAATTTCAGCATTCTTCCTTGTCAGATGATCATTCATGTAGACATTCGTACCTTTCAGCTGTCGTCCTTGTTTCAACAATGCAGTCTTTTTCTTTCGGTTGGTAAATCTTAGGATTAATGCAGGTGTATCTTCTTTTCTTCTCCTTGGCAGTGGGTGGCAGGCCTCCAGGTCCTCTACGTTCAGGGTGATGCCTTTAGAATGTAGAAAAGTTGCTACCTGTTGCTCAGCGGAGCACACCTCCTCCACAGTCAGTTCTCCTCCATTGTTGTCAGCAGCCACAGCATTTGCATATGACCGGGGTCTGATCTTAAGACCGGTAATGATCACATCATTGCTTCTTGTATATTGTTCTAATTCATCCACTCTCCTTTCAAGGTCCTCAATCATCTTGCTTTTCTCTTTGTTTTCATTACGTAGCTGCTTTACCTCCTCGATCAGTTCTAATATCTTTGTCTGGTCTTTCCGTATGTTTGCAACTTCTTCTGTTAGGAATTCGAGTGCTTTCCTCAGTTCGTCACTCTCCTCCAGAGAAATATGCTTTTTTGGTGGCATTTTTAATCGTTATAACTGTGCTCAGTG
>OMNN01055395.1:7337-20461 GCA_900302755.1 Chromis chromis
TGTAGTCTGTAGGCAATTAGAGATATCTGAGAGCCATCGGAGGGGGGTGGCGGCGAGCGCTCTGCTCACGGACATGCTGACACTTGAAATTTCACCTGTTCAGCAGCAGCACAACGACTGATGGGATTGATCAGAGCGGTGATCAATAGCTGCGTGTCGGTACTTGTGCGAACCAACAATGAGAAGCTCCACTGACAATCCTGCAAAACCGAATCTGGTATTGTTGACATTTGCGACAAAGTGTGATCAGTGTGACATTTGTATTAATTTCTCATACTCGGAGGTGCATTTTCAGGCAATTGCGTTCGCCGGAGAATGTGTCTTCCCGCGTTTTTGCGCATGTGCAACAAAAATCCTCCCAATCATTCAGCATATTTTCTATTCATGAAGGTAAAACATAAACTGCCACATAAACTGCCATTTCTCAGATAACCTTGTTCCAATGTTATGATGACTTTACATGTGCTCGCATCCACAGGATTTCACTCCTGAACTTGTTGGCACGGCGAGATGTAATGTGTGCCTCTCTTTGAGTGTCTCTACCTCGGTGCGATTACACGCCCACAGATCTACCAGCTCCGTCGCAACAGCAACAAAAAATAAATAAATAAATAAATAAACCTCACAACTTTTTGTCACACTTCAATCACATAACGTTACCCGACCGCATGTTAGGAATTAATAGACGGTGTTTGCTGCTATTTATTTGACTTTTCTGTTTTTAAAAATGATGAATGAGTACGCTCGCGCGCACAATCGGCGGACAAAGCAAGCGGCGACTCCGTTTTCTTATATGTAAATCTGAATTTCTTTGCTTTAATTTAAGAATTACTATGTACAGCATTATTGTCTGCTCTGTTTCTCGTCCTGGCAGTGGAAGCAAATTCCACCATCGCCCCTCTGCTGTACAGCATGTGGCCCTCCTTCAGAGGGGCTGGTTACCAAGCAGATTAGACAAGATATTTACAGGTGTGAAAAGATGCATTTTTCTAATACAGTGTGAAATTCTTCTGTTAAGTGTGCTCTTTCCAATAAGCCTGTTCACAATGGGATGAGAGAGACGAGGAAGAGAGGGAGAGAGAGAGAGAGAGAGAATCCAAGAAGCGAGTTGTCTTGTTTTTTGGCTCTGTATTTTAAAAGGAGCTGAGGCGTAGCTGAGCGCAAGTCTTAAGAAAAAGTGATAAAATATACAGTGAGAAAAGCTTTCAAAGTGTCGGGAAATTAAAGCGGAGTGCAGCAGCAGGGCGGGGGACGAGGGTGGGGGGTTGGATGTCGGTGGGTGGTGGTAGAGCAGTGTTCAAGATGACTGCAATCTGCTTATCTGACTCCAGAGAGGAGTTGTCCTCGGCGGCCTCAGACTTCTCCTGCATATCGTCTGGACGGCGATTTTGCAGGTTGTGAGCTCAACAGACTACATGTTAGTGCATCTGGAACAACTTTTTTTTTTGCCGTAAAAAAACACAAAATCTTCTGTTTTTGCTGCCCAGTGTGGCCCCGCAAGCTCTTGTAAAAAAAGGAGGAGAAAGGGCAATGCCAGGAAGGGGAAAAAACGGATGGAATTTTTTGAAGGAGATGGGTTTTGTATTTGGGTGAAGGCAGTGGAAGAGGGTGGAGATGTGGGGTGTAGGAGTGTTTGTGACCACACGCCCTCACCCGTAGAGAAGTGGCTTGGAGCCCAGACAAGACTATGCTGAGACTACAGAGAGAGAGGGCCGTTCTGTACAGGAGTCAGGAACAGCAGCGCGGGGATCAAAAATGCCGCAGTGCCAACTCTCCACCCTGTGAAAAACAAACAAATTGTCCTAGCTGGTGAATTCCTACAACCGGCGTAATGAGTCTCAAGGTGGAGAAGGGAATAAAGGTGTGTGAATGTTAGGGTGAAAGATATGTTAGCGTGGGAAATCACATACGATGAAATTAAACGAAGCAAAATAAGTGTTTGCTTTTAAGAAAAAATAATTCACATCCAAAAAAACACATTGTCCTCATCTCCATCTCCTACCAACAACAGTGAGATTTTTACCAAAGAGCAGAGTGCACTAAAGCTTGCACAAGCGTGTTTTTTTTTTTCCTTTTTCTTCTTTTGATGCCTCCACTAAATAAAAACTCTGGCTCCTCTTTTATCCATTTCTGCCAGTTGTATTAGCAGTTTGTACGACCGGCGGCCCCCTCTTTCTGCAGCCCTCTCCCACCATTCGGAGCGGTGACACACGGCTTGGCGGGCAGCGCTGTGGGGCAGAGAGTACCCCTAATTAATGGAGGCAATCTTGCAGCTTTCAACCGGCCTCGCATTTCTTTTAATGAAAGGATTAACGCGGCGCATTAAGATGTATTTAACCTCCAGCACTAGCTCTGTTTCAATAAGTATTAAACGGGCCATTAAATGGAGCAAAGGAGGCTCAGTTAAAGCGGACAAAGGCCAATGTGTTGAATGTGGAATGAAGGGGTGGATCCGGGGGAGAGCTGGGACGCTGTTTGCATTTAGCATCTGCCTAAAACAGCTCGTGTTGAGCTAAAAGAGGAAGGGAATTGACTTGGTGCAGCCTTGCAGATGTATAGACACACATTTCTCTTAGCAAAAAACAATGTAGGAGCTTCTAAAAATGCATATACAAAATAAGAACCTTAATGCAAAGACTTTCTTGTTTATACCATAATTTGCTTCCTCCTTGCGTGGTAAGGTGCCATTGTTTTTTTTTCTAAAAGATGTATGTAGTCTACCCACATTGGAAACTAAAGCCAGAAATCTTCAAAAATCTATTTTCTAAGTTGTTGATTTTACAAAACAATCAACCGCCACCGTGTGAGCCGTGCCAGAGCCCCTGCTGAACAATGTTGGTATTGTTCACTTGGAGAAGAAAACTGGCGTGGGCTGCTGCATTTATCAATTTTCCCTTTCTCTTTTTTCGCCCACTGCTTGTTTGTCATGGCATGGTGGAGGACCGTTTTGGGCCCAGCAGGTTGTCCTGTGCGCATGGCATCACCTAAAATTAGTTCAAGTCAGCGGTGGCCCTTTTTGCAGCTTTTGCCACTGCGGATGTTTGCAGGATCCAGAAAAAACAGAATCGTCTCACTTGCTTTTCGTGTTTGTGACAAGCCTTGTTTTCAGGGTTTTGTTTTTTTTAATCTTCAAATAAAACTGGTGCAAATTGCAAGATAAATTTGGGGTTTGTTTTGACGAATGCTCAGACAGTTACAAATAAATCGATAAAGCCAAAAAGTCAATCACCCCCTTATAGAGGATATATATGTCAAAGAAAACACAAATTAGGAAATCAAGTCAGAACCGAACTGTTAAACTCCACAACATAACAGACATGACAGTCTTGTCATGCACTTAAGTGTTAATTAGTTTTCGGATCCTCTGCTTCCTCCCCATCTATGCTCATGGTGAGTATATTGAGGATGACGGGCCTCAGTAGTTAAATACATTCCCTTTCGCATGTCATTAGCCCCCTCCCACTGCAGGATGTGGTGGAACAGCTTTTCTCGGGTTGTCTTCCATTGAGATGATTAGCTTGAAACTACATTTCAGAAGTGTTTGTCAGGGTGACTAGCATGCCGCAGCCAATCTGACGAACAGATGGATTTACTCACGGAAGAACAGAACCCTGAAACCGTGGCGTAAACCCTCAGTCCATATCACAGCATGCTTAAAGGAAAAAAACATTTATGGTGGCCTGCAGGCATGCATTATGGCGCCTTGTCTGCAGCCAGAGGAAATGATGCTGACAACTAGCAGTGAGAGTGAATTACAAGGGTTATGCTTGAGCAGACATTGATTGGATAACTCCAAGTCATTTTAAACGTCTCGTTTGATAGCTTTTTTTATGCTGGTGGGTTGTTAGGAGTCCGATGAAGCTTGTTAGCGCCGAAACAAAACATTAACACGCCCTTTAAGAAGTATAAAACACTTCAAGAGGCTTTAAAGCTTACTAATTTCCATTAGCTAGTGGGAAATATTTAAAACTTAATGCTGTTTCCATTGAAACTTAACAGCTCGATAAACGTGCGCAGTAAAAAATCCCTGAAGACACCGAACACTATACTGTCATTTGTACTTTGTGATAAAAGAAGCACTTCATAGAACCATTGCCATCTAAAAAGTCCTTTAAAACCGAAATAATTACCTAAATGTCAGTCCACAAATCACATGGCAGCTTCTTAAGCAGATGAAATCAGATGCTTGAATGATGGATAGGCGTCCTGACATCTGCCTGCTTGCAGACACCAGACTAACACGGACCATCATCTTAGACAATGACAGATTTATACTCTCAGTGACAGAAATAACAACCAAGTGACACGTTGATCACGTATAAGCAATTATAACATAAAAGGACGTATTCTATACTCCACACTGTGATAAAAGTTCAGATCCCTTAATTAGTATCTCTGAAAAGCTTTTCATTCTGGAAAACGTGCTGTTATTCTGAGATTATGGCATCTTTGAGTGAAGAAGTATTAAATTCCCTTACTTATACTCAAGTCCTGCAGTTCAGATTTGTTTACTTGTCATATGCAGGTTAAAATGCAGTCAACTACGCAATGAAATGTTTTGGACAAGAAGAACCAATCAACTCACTATTTGCAACACTAGAAAAACTTAAAACACTAGAGAAACAGTAAATGCAAAATATTGCCAAACATTAAGATAGAATATGTCGACATTAAGACAATGAATTTGTCTGTATACTTGTGCAGGGTCCAGAGCTAAAAATAATAATGTAAACACTTACAGGGTCTAAAATGCGTGTCCATGAATTGTGTGTGAGAGATATGACTTTAGTGCAATTGTTTTAGCAGTTTATATTGATTTAATCCTAAGTAACCAAACTATTTGCATCTAACTTGAATATCTTAAGTAAATACACTCATCATGGCCTATTTTATAATCACTACTGCATTAGAATTATTGCTTCATTAACCCTCATCAGCCCTGCACCTCTATTGAAACAGCACAACCATGGCTCAGACATGTGCAGTAAAACATATAACACCATAAACCATAAAACAACTAATTTGGATTATTGATTACACAAAAATTGGAAGAAAAAAAAAAAGAATGATTATATATGATATTTTTCCAAGGCCTGTATGACCAATACTGGCTGAGAAAAATCTGAGATTCTCGTGCTATAGAAATCTAACTATTTACATTTTTACCGCCTCCACCTACGAAACGGAGATTTTTTTTCACACTACTCTGCACATCAAGATATTTCACCGTGCTGAATGTATCTTCCAACAAATTGCTTGTATGCTTTATTTTCCTCTCAGTCTTTCTTGTTGCCTCTTCTATGCTCTATGAAAACACTGCCTGCAGTTCAACTGAAAAATCACAGCATTTTAGTTATGTGACTGTTTGGCGCTGTTCAGTCAGTCACGGCTTCTGAGGTGCACGCAGATTTTTGGTTTATTATTGGCAAATTTTAACGTAGAATAGAATGACTTTGATGATATATTACCATTTTTAAGCTTAAATCCAACACCATGCCTTAGACCTGATACATTCAAGGGCTGTTAGAAAGTTGAACATGTAATTATTATTTGTGTTTTTACATTTTTGGCTAATAAATTGTGTAATTTTGGTGATTTTAAAAAACAACAACATACTTTTCAAGTCCGCTGGCTGGTTTTGAGGTTCAGAGGAATAATGTATACATTTAAATGATTGTATATACTGGTGGTTTAGCTTAATCTATAATAATATAGCATAATTTATCAGTTGAGTTGAGTCACAATGTGAATCTGAAAAAACAAACTAGTAACTAAATCTTTAAAAAAATAATGTAGCAGAGTTCCAAGTACAATATTTAACTCCAGAATATAGTGGAGCAAAAGCAGAAAGTAGCATGACATGGAAATGGGAATAGTTAAGTGAAGCACCACCATAAATTCCACAAGTGGTGAATCCTCTGAGGTTCTGGTCACTAAGTATTCTCTTGATCATTGGACAGGAAATATGCCCGTCTACATCCTGGAGAGCATTCTTCACTTACTGTGCAGCCATAAAGCATTTTTTCTTCACCGTGCAAATAACTTTTACATCATCTACCAGACTTGTGTTCCCAGGTTTCTTGCCATTTTCTAGTTTCTAGTAGAATGTACCTGATTGTTAATTGTTGCAAACCAACCAAATTTGATATCTCTGGCTTCTATGTTATCATATTTTCTTGCATGTTCAGGTGTTTTCTCTTCAGACTGACAGACAATTCCAGTCTAAATTGCAGTTCTCACCGTTCAGTCAACTCTAAACCACATTTTCTGCTTATTAATTCATTTTTTTTTTCAGTCTAAGAGAGGAATATGTTGTTTACTTTCACTCACATTTGTAATTTATTGATTAAATTAGAAGGATGATGAATTTAAATGATCCCTCACGATAATATTCAAACATTTAAGAGTGTTGCGTTCACATATAACATCTTTTTTTTTTTTACATGTCTACATCTTTCAGGAACCATGAAAGGAGTTTCAGAACTTTGGTTTGAAGCAGTTTTCAGAGGCACTTCAGAATGAGTATATTCAGGCTGTAATGGAGTTGGCTGGGAAAGTGCCAAGACTGGCAAATACCACTCCTGCTGTGTTCTTTGCACCCCGGTCGCAGCTCTCAGAGGTATTCCCAGCCTGTTGAGTTTGTGAGGGAAAGAGCGAGGACCGAATGAGTGGAGAAGGAGGAGAGAGAGAACATATGATATGGGCGAGAGAGTGGAGAGAGAGAGAGAGGGGAGGAATGGAAGTGTAAAACAAAGAGATGAATGATGAGGTGAGACACACCTTGTATGTTGCCTGCTGCAGCTTTAGCCCTGAGGTCTGATTTTTTTTTTTAGCTCCCTCCTCCCACTCTGCTCTTTCTCTCCTTCCCTGAGAACTGTCATTAAGTCATATGATCGTGTAAAGTGTAAAAAAAAACAAGTGACCCACTCAGCAGAGTGCCAAATGTGTCTGCGTTTGTGTCTCTGTGTGTAAAAGGCCTTTTCCCGTGGTCACACATAAATATATTTAGATGTCTGCATTTGTTATTAGTTCCTTGAAATTAGTGGCTATTTAATGACTCTTTTTCACAGGCAATGAATCCGAATTGTTTATTTTGTGCAAGTTGCAAGTGAAAGGACGTGATCCCTCACTGGCTTCCCACCAACAAACACCGCTAATTGTGTTCTTTGGCATGCACGGCCAAAGCAGAGGCACCGATAGCAGGATCGGAACTTTACCCCATGGTTTTAGTGGGTGACAATTTTTCCCCATACAGGTGAGTACATTTACACAATATTTCATATCTTTATCCATATTGTTAGCTAACAGACACACAAGCTGGTAGCCAGTTACACAATTTCCGATGATTTTCATTTAATCGTGTGTGAAGAAGTATTGGAGCTTTCCAGTGATTTTAGTTACTCACAGTGCAGAAGTTAGTTTGTGAGGGAACTGTAGAGATCTAAGTAGCACAACAAGCTGTTCCAGCAACATTTTCACTGGAAACACAACATAAACTACCAGTAATATCTATAGTGCACTGATATATATTTTCATGTATGTTCTCTGCCAAAGTGCCCCTGGATGAAAAGGCAAATCAAGTAACTCAGGGTAAAGGACGAAAAGGGGAATATATATCCTCTTCTATAAAGTTCTTTGAACTCTGACAAAGCTGCCTGGCTTCCTATTGTGTCACTGTGCTGAACTGTAACAAAGTTGAAATGGCCCAAGCCAAGACTGGAGGCCTCAGCTGTGGCTGAGTGGAGCCAACGCGTGGTGAAGGCCTTTGCTGGGGTGACAAGAGCAGGGTGCAGGGAGCCAGTGCATGTTAGCTAGCTAGAGCGTTTGGTAAAAGTGCAGACAGCTTGGGAGGTGCTAATGAATGCCGGGCATTGCTAACTGTACTGTACCCAGGCTCCGGGCGCAGCCTGGCAGCCTCCTGTCCCTCCTGCCCGTGCAAAATGTGAAAGATCAACCGGTTGGAGGGAGCAGACGGGAGCAAACACACACACACACACTCAAGTGCACACACACTTGTTCAACTGCACACGCACATACACTCCTATGCATGCATACACACATATACATGCACAGACTCACACAGACCAAATCGATGCACACAGTAGCTAACAGAAACACAGACCCACGGACACACACACCCACACTCCGACACAAACACACTCAGGCCTGGCTCACTATGCTATCACATCATGAGGGCTCCAGCCAGGCCAAGCCATGAGGCCTCAGCTGAGATGATTCAAGGCTCCCTGCTGGGTCCTCACTCAATCAGCCAGGTGGAGCTCCACAGCAGAATGACAGCAGAACTCCAACACTCCATGCTATGACTGTTAAATGTGGAAATAAATTTCTGCAAATGAAAGTGTATGAGAGGAATTTATTTTTAAGTTGTAAGTACTCCAACGCTGCCGGGTCTAAAATATATGGGGAAAGTTCTTCCTCAACAATTTGCCAAATACTTTATTTTGTTTCTTGCCTAAATCTAATAGAAATGTTAATGTGAAATTTGTAGTTTTATCAAATTCTCTATTAAAAATAACTAAGTGAGATACTGTCAGTACTCACAATACAAACAGATAAATAATCAACACACAAAAAAGCTTTCAGCATTTCATAAATTCATTGGGTTGGGTAAAAGTAAGAAATTGCTGTTAAGTTCTTTCCTGATTTAAGAACGAATACAAACCTCTCCCGAAATGTGGGTGAATTTGAATCTCCATGTTTGTTTCTGCAACTTTTTAGCCAAAAGAAATCTCAGTTTTCTTTTTAATCTACCATTTGTAGAAGACAATTAAAGTGACAGAATACTTTCTGAATGTAACCAATTACTTGAAAAGCAACCTGCCAAGCTATGTGTTACCCCCAGAGGGGCTCAAATACATTATAGAATAATATGTTCCCTCAGAAGTGTCCAAAGACACAGACGCGTAGAATTACTCAGGAAACAACTACACTTTATGTAACTGCATCATTTGTACTTCTTCAAATCATATCCTTACACACGTTTCTTATCACAACAAAACCGTCTAATGTTTGAATCTCGTCAAAGAAAATAAATGCAACATTTTAGAAACAAAATGAAGTGCTAGTGTCGTTCCCTGTATTATAATTTGTACCTAGCAGAGAAGTTTAAAATAAAAAAGCACGGTGTTGAGAGTTGAGTGTCAAGAACACGGTGTCCTGTGGTGACCCGGCTCTAAAGGGGATCACTGTGAAAGCTGTGAACTCTTATCAGCAACCCTGATAATGGAGAGATCAGCAGCTCAAATATGTAAGTACTCGAGTAAGTACTCGCGAGTTTTCTCCCGTTTTGACAACCCGACAGGAAGGCTGTGCTCTATTCTACACATTGCGTCTGTGAATAATACCCAGCTGTATAAGATGAATCATATTTACCATTTTTTACTTATGAATATTCATAATGTAATGTTTTGCATATAGCTTATCTAAATAGGGTTGGATGTCGAAGATTTCACAGTCGTGATCTATATTCTACCATCTGTAGCGTCCTTTCGTATTATTACAAATGGATGGACAATTTTTGAAAACTTTTTATTCAGCGTGAAAATAAAAGCACACATTATAATTAAGAGCGCAGGCAGATCAGATCTGAATGTGTTTTAAACCCCTTTAGAGCAGGTACCTGAATGTGTTATGCTGCAAATGTCATTGCATGATCAGGTTTTACTCCCACCTGACTTTTAAGTACAAAATATAATGCCTCTGATTTTCCTCCTTGACTTTCTTCTCCACAGTAACAGGCGTTCCCGAGCAAGTTGGGTCTCATTAAATGCTCTTTGTGAGTTGTCTGGAGATGTATCTATTCATTAGCTTCAAAAGGGTGTCATGTGTATGAATTATGCTAACAGGATCTAATTAGCAGATGCAAATGAGGTTAGTCAAAATTGTACTGAAAAGACAGAAGAAAAGCTCCATGGGATAGTTGGAGCTCGACAGCTCACCAACCGCCCCCACGCTGGGCACCAAATGTGATGGTTCGCCCCTGCTGCTGATCTATACAGGAGACAGGACTGAACCATAAACACAGACGTGGGGAGGACAGCTGTTCAGAGGTGCTCGAAGCAAAAGCAGCACAAAAACTCATTTTAGTGAATATCTAGCACCATTAAATTACATTTCAGCTTCAAATAATGTCACTTCTGTGGATAAATGTCCGCTCGCACCGTCCTGCCAAAAGTTAGCCCCCCGACTCCTCACACCTCCCCTCCTCTTGAACAACACAGACCAACGAAGACATGCGTCCCCCTCCCCATCCCGCAAGAAACTAGTTACACAACCAGCTGATGGAACTCCAGAATCCGGCGTGAAGAGGACTCACTAATAGCAGCCGCCTACAAGCTCCTGCCATTCTGACATCAGTGGCCCCAGACTGTGGAGAAGCTGGCAGGACTTGGGGAGCATGCCTTCTGGCCTCGGCAGGGTGGAAAGCCAGCAGGCTGCAGCATCACAAACACACACATATACACACTACACACACACACACACACTTCATCCTACAGTATCAGTCGTGGCTAAGCTCATGCAGGCAGGGTTAGAGGTGGGAGGCAGCTACGACTGACCCTGTTTATTGTGGAAATCAGAAAGCCACAAAGAGCAGAGAGCGGAACGCTGTCAGTTGGCATGAGCTGGTTGATGCTTGTCTACCCTTGTGTTGAACCCTGACTCATGTCGGCCCTGCCAAGACTGGCAGAATGTCACGACTGAGCAATGTGAACTGGGATGGGCTTCAGCTCAGGTTTTCTGACCTATGCCAGATTTATTTGATTGTGCACCCAAACTTTTCTACCCATCTCAGATAAAACAGGATGGCAACTGACTGGACTGTAAGATAGAAAACAAATGGAAGCTGGAAGCTAATGGGGTTAAGGTACCAACCATGAACTGCAACATTTCCAGTTCCCGTCCAGCTTGGGACCTTTATTGCATCTCTCTCCTCCTATCCCCAAATTTAATATAATCTCCCTACTGTCCACTTGATCATAAAGACTTTAAAAAAATACCCAAAACACACTTAAATAACACAAACTTTGCACTAATTTTTTCTTTTCTTTAAAGAAAGTCTGAAAAAAAATCCTATACCTTTTTTATGTTGTATATCCTACTTGACACAGTTTAAACTATTTTATCCTAGTGAGGAACTTCAAGTAGATTAACAAATTGTCATTATGATTTAAGGTAATAAGTAGAAATGCATGTTGATAAAGGCTTTAAACTAAAACATCGATTGATTATTGACAGGCAGATAAAGCGAATCTGTTACAGAAAAATAAATACCATATTTTACATGCAAGTTGCAGTACTTTTTAAAAAGAAATTTGTCCATCCTTATATTTGCATAGCTTTGTATTTTATTTTTTTATAATAAGAGTCGCCATTATATTATGGGAATTCCACTATGGGGGAGACTTGATGTTCTCTGTAATTATATGGGACAAATATGCACATTTATTGGTATCGGTAATCAACCAAAATGAGTTGGAAAACATCTACATATCAGCTATCAGCAAAACTCCAGTGATCTAGTAATAAGAGTGTGATGTTCTGGGAAATGCTCTTCTACTGCCTCTCTTACAGACTGATGAAAAGTTAGTCTCAGCCACAGACTTGTGAACAAACTACTGTATGTAAAACCAGTAGCATTGCAAGTAGTGTTGCCTCCTTCACCACAACACAACTCTCACACTGCCTGCCACAAATCTAACTTGGAGGAACAACATGAAGACTACATCAAACGTTTGATCACTTACACCAAACTTCAATTTAGTTCCGCTACATCAAAGCTAAATATAACAATGCAAACAGTAATTCTGTTTATAGACATTTTTCACATTGTGAAGTGTCACAGTACATAACTAATAATGCTTCAGTTTCATGTAGCTGCTTCAGTTTCAATTTTCAGATACTGTGAGTACTGTCTCTCGAAAAACAACACTCAGCCATTGTTGAGCCTGTGAATGAGGCCTATTTGACCTGTGGCATTGCTCAAATGTTAAATGATCATATTATGAGAAGTACCATTACCTTTTCTCACAATATTGATGATAATGGCTCCTGACATAAAAAGATAAAAAGTCTGTGTATAACATTTATCATACTGGTCTGGATGTCGGTGTGATACAGGGATGGATATTGACCCTTAGACGTAGGTGAATGTATTTCACATCCAAATTTATATCCCTTCTTCCTGCTCGAGTTGCTCTCTAAGCATTTATTACAGAGAGGTGTAGCACCAATCAAATAAAACCACACAATTTGATCTTTCCAACAATGCTAGATGCTTGTCTTTGTAACAAAGCCATATCGCCTTGTGGATGCCCGATCCCGTCAGATCTTGGAAGCTAAGCGAGGTAGGGTGTGGTCAGTACCTGGATGGGAGACCGTGAGGGAACACCAGGAAGCCTGGGTGAATGCAGTGTGAGAGTGAGTGGTTGGTGGTGGTCAGAGGGGCCGATGGCTCAGATTGGCAGCCTCGCTTCCGTCAGTCTACCCCAGGGCAGCTGTGGCTACATACATCAAGTATGGAGAGAATGAATAGTGCAATGTAAAGCGTCTTTGAGTGTCTAGAAAAGCGCTATGTAAAACCAACGCATTATCATTACTATTGTTATTAAAGTGTTGGCAAGCAAACACAATCTTGAATTTATTTCAAATTTACTCATAGTTACAACCTCCTCACCCATTAATTTACTTTGAATTACTCATAATTTTTCCATTGCATTGATATGCTAATATATAGAATTGTTAATATTTATCCAATTTAATAAATAAAGGGGCAAATATTTGATTAGTCCTGTAAGCAGGCTACTGTGTGTGAACTTGGAACAAGAGTGAATAAATTACATTTATTTCCAAATTCATACAGGCTCCAACCATCATGGTTCTGATCCTGTCAAGATTCTAGACAATTTCCTATACAGTTCTGTATATACCGGCAGCATTTTATAGTAAGATACATATAGAAAAATAACAATTTAGTAACAATACAAAATAGTTCTCCTTTGATATAAAGGCTAATGTGAAAAATCTGCAAGTATTATCACATTAAATGATATCTGAATAGCTGACTGTTGTAAAAAAAAAAAAAAAAAAAAAAAAGATACCAGATT
>OMNN01055399.1:4110-14955 GCA_900302755.1 Chromis chromis
TTTCAAAGCCCCCCCCCCCCCCCCCCTCTCCCTCCCTTCTCTTCTGCTGCTGCACAGTTTCAATCTCTTGCTGTGGTATAAACATCTGATAGCAGAAGAATTTGCCCTTTGGAGAGAAAGGGGCCTGTCGAGTTCCTGTTTCTTTTTATCTATCTCTTTCTAAGGAGTGAGAAGGTGAAAGTTTCACTTCCTGCCCCCCCTTTTTTTCTTTTTTTGCACTAGTCAGCAGCACCAATGTTTTGTTGTTGTGAGTTTAATTGCTTTCAGTCTTTTGATCATTAAGTTTCAGTCTGTTGTAGTGGCATTCCATATACTTGCTGTTATTTATGGTGTTTTTTAAGGCTATCGGTTTCACTTGCAGCCAACAGGAAATCAGTGGTGTTCAGGTTTTGCAGATGGCCCAGCTTGTCAGTGGTTGCTGGTCATGGGAGATGGTCATGTGATGTGGTTGCCATGGTTAAGGGGGGTTGGGATGTGGTATGGCTGCTCCGGGTGGCCTCGTGACCTATGGGAGTTCAGTCACTGCTGGAATGGTGACTGTAGGCTGAGGAGAGGAGGGTGTTGGTGTGTTTGATCATCGTTCTCGCCGGGCGCCACAGACATATATTCTGTCCTCACGACAGGAGTGTGATTTTACTTTTGCAGAGTAAAGAGAATTACAGAGCTCTGGTTGCAGTAAACGGAATATTGATCTCTTAATAATTAAGATAAGGGTTAATTGTGTTGCTTGTTGCACTGATGCGAGCTGTGTTTTTTTTTTTTTTTTTTTGCTGTTAAAGGCAATTGCTCTGACAGGAAGTGTTGCAACAGAGCCAGCGAGAGTGGGTGGTGTGTGTTTGCATTTTTTACATGGGACTTAATCACTATATAGGCTCCTTGCTGAATTACAGGCTTCTCTCTCTCTCCCAGCGTCATCATGCTATTTTTGAGGCTCTGTTGTGTTCAAGAGAGTGGTTTTGCCTTTTTTTTTCTTGGCAGATGTGCCTGTTATGTACTGTATCTGTCTAAGGCAGCGTGCTCTCTGAAATCCATTCAGTTCCATTAGTCTTTCTCTCTCTACATGTTTATTTTGACACATCATGTGACAACTAACAAAAAAAATGAATATTGCAGTCCCTGTCTTTAGTCTGTATGCAGCGGCATTGTTAATTTTACAGTGTGTGGCACTGTTATTTCCTTTTGTACGGGGCATTACCATAACAACGTAGGAATATCCATTTGCTCCTTGTTTGTCTTCCCCTTGAAGGCTGAATGAACTTTGTTTTTTCACTCTTTTGCTCACACAAACACACTGCAGTTAACCCACATTGTGCTCATTTAAACACAGTGCAGTTCAGATTCCTGCAGCATTCCAACACTAGAACTTTGTCCAGACACAGGCAGCAGAGGCATCACTCACCTCCTCTGTTGCAGAAGTTATTTTACAGAAACAGTGTGCCGGTTTAGGCCTGAATGTTTCCTTATCCATGCAGTTTTATCATATTTTGACCATGAACTGTGATATGTTATCATGCTATTGACAGCGGATTGTGACAGATATTCAAAAATGTAAAGTTTGCTGGAGGACGTTATATGTATTAAGCTAGTTTTGGAGCCCTGTTGTGTGTTTCTCCATAAGTGTGGACTTGAACCTCTGTATTTTTCATTATGTAGGTCGTCTGGATATCACATGGGTCATTTTAGAGTAAGAAGCATCTTGACTGACACCCCATTAGTTCCTTCATTCAACTCCCCGTAAATCAGGGAGTGGCCTCCACACTTAGAGCTTACTGTGCCAAGCTGGGAATGCCCCAGAATTCCTCTCATTCCTGTCATTCCTCCAACTGTAATGTCTGGACATGTCTTTAGCCTGAACAGAAGACGAGATGGAAGAGAGGGGAGAAAGTTGGCATACGATAAGTAGTGGTATTTGTGTGTTCTGTATGGTTAATTTCAAAGCGTTGGCCTTATCATTGTTTTCCCTGATCACCGCTCTGATAGAAGCCGAGAAAGGAGTATCACCAAGTAGCTACAACAAGCACAAAGATCGAGAAAGAATGAGCAGCTGTGATAAAGGATAAGTGCAGGGTTTGTCTAAACAGGCCCCCAGACACCGCCCCACTGTGTCACAAGATTGATCCCACTGGGCACACAGTCAAACTGCTCTTTATACCCATCTTTAGATAATCATAGCACAGTTGCCTTGGTTCACACCAGAGCTTGATCAGAAAAGGAAACTAGGCCAAAGGAGCCAGTTAGACAGGACTAGTTACTCGCTGCGTCCCTTGTGTGGATTAATAGCTTTTGTTCACTGGTGTCAGTGAGGACAAGTAATGCTTAAGGACCTGATTTGTAATTGAGCTCAATTTCAATCAGTGTTTTAATTATGATGGGGAAAAAATCAGGTCATGGAGCGGGTGGTGGCACACGGCACGCTGCAGTTTGATCTTTCCGTTCGAACACCTTCAATAACATCTCCGATAACACAGTGTTGCCTTTTAGATGCTATCAGTCACTTGCTCTACAGCGGGCTTCAGATGTAGCTCCTGAGGTCTGGGTGTGGTTTCTCACTTGAATGACAGGCTTTGCTGTCAGATGACTTGCATGAACTGAATGGCTTCGACTGTTTACTTGTTTGTTTGTGTCACTGTTTGATCGTAGGATTGCGTCAGATGTTGGAAACAGAATTTTGACCCAATCATGCTATTTGTGTGATTCTGGAAGGTTTGAGTAAAAACCACAGAAGAGCTAAGTTAAAGGTTTAAACTACTAGTTGTGATAATGCCCAGAGAGATTTTTATTTTTTTTTGCAATATAATAATACCCACACCCCTTAACCGCTGCTGGCACGACCACAGAGATGTCTCAGCCAGCAACAGAACAGTGTTTCTGGATCTGGACTGGGTTGAAGTCCTTCGTCAGTTCTTCAAATCTACTTGCTGATTTCACACAAGTGACTTCCTAAATTGGGTTTCACAATTAACATTCAAGAAATGTCTTAAATCTGTGTTTTCCTCAGAGCCTTGCAGTGTCATTTGGGTAACTGGTGTGGTTTTCAGATCGTCTCTTTTGCGTCACTCGTTTGTCATGTCATTTTTGGACTTGATCAGCCAGCTGTTTTTAGTTATAAAAAAAAAAAAAAAAAAGCTCAAAAACCCACAGTGCTCTACTTCCCCATCCTCAAAACGGTAGACGGACACATTTAGCAACTATAGTTAATATAGTGGTACATTTAGCAGCTAAATAGTCAGAAATTTCCCTCAGTAGTTGGTGGAGACAAAAAACTGTGCAAAAACAAGAGTAGACAGGTATCCAGAAACAGAACTCAACGCTAATGTTGCTCTATATATACTGGATGTATAAAAAGGCATCTATTTACTAACAGGTTTGAACGCTGCTATGCTAATGATGTTGTCATGACATCTTGTTTCTACTCTTTCCCATTATACATTACTTAAACATGCAAAAATAATACTTATTGTTAGTACAGGTTTAAATAATGTGTAAATTAGTTGCTCAGGAATTATTTGTAGCACATAATTACAATTTGATGTATGTTGTTAGTTTGTGATATGACATTTAAGATATTCAGTGCTCATAGCATTACATTGTCTGCCAGGCCAGTGTTTCTTATTCTTTTATTCTAGAGTCTAACCATTTAATATATTGGCATACTAATTTTATAATTTAGTTTAGTAACTATGCTGTGGTTAGAACATGACAGCTACTTACTGCTTGATTTGATTTAAGATATTTTAATTAAGATAGGTCTAAATCTCCACTTAGTAAACACTGTATGTACGTTATAACTCGGTTGAACTGGTGCAACTGACTCCTGTTGGGAGTTTGTGTCTTGCCACGTAAACTTCAGCAGGACAGGATGGCTGATGTCAGTGGGGAGTGAACCTTGACCTTCCAGTGAAAGAAATCTGTCTTCACCCATTACGTAATCCCACTTTTCGGCGCTGTAAAACAAACACGGATTTTCGTTCAGAATCTTCACACAAACAGAATTTGCTATCGGCTCTCAGCCTCTTCTTCCTGCCCTCTTTTCCTTTCCATCCCCCCCTTCTGGTAGAACTGTGGTCGAGGGAAGAGGGTTAGTGGCATCCTCCTCCAGGGCTTGACGCTGGGTCACGTGACTGCCTCCTACCACCCTGGTGTTGCCCTCCTGTCATCGCAGCAACCTCAGCATTCTGACTAACATGCCGTGACATTCGTGACCTTCCTCCCCCATTTATGAGCCCTTTTTTTCTCTTTTTCTATCATCTTTACCCTCTTTCTCTACCGAGCTCCTGACTGTTCTTATCATTACTCTATGTTGTGTTATTCCTGCCACCTGTTTTCTTTTGTTATTGCCTTTGCAGGAGTTTGTCACTTTGTGTCTCTTGAATTCAGGGAGTGCAAGTTTATTACTCCTCCTCTGTCTCTATCCATTTGCCTTGTTTCCTTCTTCGCCCTGTTAGGAGTCCAGATTTATCATCAAACTTTTCTCCTGAGGCAGGTTTATGCAACATCTCTTTTATAACCTGAGCAACCGGGGGGCAGAAAAAGAACATTGTGGGAGAGAGCAACTACAAAAAGAAGCACTGAAGTTTTCATGTATAGCAAAAAGTATGTGTGTAGCGCCTTGTTGTATATGTCTATACAGGTGAGGATCTTCTCTTCTTTTTCGCTTCAATTTGTGGTAATAATGGTGTTGACAATACAAAAATGTGATTTTTCACACATTTCCACAGTATTTTGACTTCTAATCAGAGCCTGTTCTTTTACCTTTCGGGAACATTTTCCAAATTTGGTTCTGGCAGGAAGTTTGCTCATTCGTATCAGTGTGTGGCACAACTGACTGTTCATTTAGTTTACACTTTAAAATTACACAGCAGCCGCACCCAGAATGCCAGAGTATCTGTCACACGCCAACACAGTGCAGCAGGAAGCGAGTGTGACAGCACAGCACTCAGAAACAAATATTCATACCTCTGCAGCAAAATCACTGTTAACACATAACACCAGGTTATTATCACATGAGTCACACATGAGTCTCTCTTTCGTTTTCGACAAAACCACTGTGATAGCTCTGTGCTGGCGGAAGACAGCGTGTACATGCGCAATTGGACGTGTATGTACACTTACTCATTGTTTCTACATGCAAGGGCATGATCACACGTTAAGCTGTCGTCAGATGTTATCCTAAAGATGCCCTAGATATGACCCTCCGCATTGAATTGATTTCTGAGAATTTTGGAGAGACTAGGCTCAGAGGAAATTGCTCATATCCTGTGTGGAGCTGTGGAAGAGGAAGTCTCCTGTGACACTGGGAATCTCCAGTCTACTGACCCACATCTATGGACTGTAGATCCTGCTGCACTGTGGATACCAGCACTGTTGTTTTGCAGTGTTGGAGAATATACTTTAGACTGAATGAAAACTTGGATAGGAAGTCATAATTCGGATGTCAGTAACGGAGAACATGTCGCATTGTTTGGCTGGTGCAATCGCTCTTAAAGGTGCAGGTGCCCTGTGGAGTTTTCTTGTGAACAGCAGTTGTTTACATCGAGTGTGTCTTTACAAACCACATCCTTTGGATATTTGATACCTATCGCACAATACATTTCCTTGCAAAGTAATTTTGTTTGTAATATTTTGAAACCTGCATTGTTTACTAGAGCCTGACTGATACAACAATAGGACGATACAATCGGCTCATATTTGATGTGTCACAGATATATTAGTGTCGACATATACGTTGTCCAATATGCGGCAGTATAAAACTTTTTTTCTTTTTTTACACAACATATTGCAGAAAAACAACCATTTGGTCATTTAGAAATGTATCATCACGGAGTTTGTCCAGCAAAGCAGCTCCGACTCCTTTACAAACTGTCAGGCTGTCTGCAGCGCATGTAGCAGAGTATGTATAACAGCTGAGCAGACACAGTGATCTCCTTAAGGTCTTATCTTAAGCTAAGATTCATCTTTATTGCCATTGCAAAGAGAAAACGAAAATGCAGTTGTTGCATATCCCAACTTGTTAGGAAGATGGGAGCACAGGGTCAGCCACACTGCTGAGCCACCACTACCCTCAAATTGTCAGCTGCTCACTAGTTTGTGAAATACATAGCTGGAAAGTTAATAAGCATGCCTTGTAATAATGCCTTAATCAATTTCAGTGTCAAAATATTAAATTGTACTTAGCTTCATAGCAAAGTAGCATCGGCCCAAAAAATCTAGTATTGGTCAGGCTCTGTTGTCTACACTGGCTTGGTCTTTTGTTGTTGTTGTTGTTGTTTTTCTCTGTTTTGGTTGTGCATTTCTGTGTTTCTTTGCATTGCATTGCCATCAATGGATTAGCATGACTCAGGTGATAGACACAGTATGCACATAGTTGGATCCTTGTGTCCATGCTAGTAGTGCACAAGATACAAACAAAGCAATGGACCTTCTCATTAGGACTCTGCTCTACAGTGACTAGTGGTCAGTAACTCTGCAGGGTTTCTTTAAGGTGCTTAATACTGAATTAATGTGATGTTGGCCCAACAGAAAGAACCCGCTTACCATTTAGCCCTCTAGCTCCACCAGGTAGTATCTTTAATTAGCTTTTTTTATATATTTGTGGTGTTTTTTTTAAACAGTGTAAAGAAACAAATAGCATACACCCTATGTCTGAGTGATGCTATCAGAGTTACTGTTGGATTTAATTCAGTTGTCACTGCCAGCAATGGTGGCCTTGCAGACGTGTTTCTTTTGTGCTCCTGTGCAGCGTTTGTGGTAAGTTGAAGCTATTACAGATATTTCAGAATCTGAATTACAGGTCAGATTCGGAGGCTGATGTAACGGAGGACAGTGGAGCAATGGTAGTGGCGTGTATGTGGTATCTAATTTGAGGCCACTGTTGCCCATTTTTTCTCTCCATTACAGCACATCACACTCTAAGTGGTGTGATCTGACTTAGCCAGTATCCGCCTGTGAAAACAGCATCCAGTCCTCCTCACTTCTTTTAAAGAAGGTGTTAAAATGATATTTCGCAGTCTGTTCATATGCAAATATCTCGCTGGGCTGCAGGCACAATAAGAAAACTGGAAAGCATGTAAACAAGTGGGAGGTGCACTTCAACCTGGTGCTCACTGCTCCGTTCTGGCCTTTGGCACCTTGTGCTTGATTATAGAGTAATTTGCTGATCAGTTTGTGCTCAAGTTCATCATCTGCCTGCTGAGATTTCAGTGCGTCTTAATTCTGATGTCTGTGGAAAGCTGTGTAGTCTCAGCGTTCCCTGAGAAGACTGCACACTGACTGGCTTCATGTGGAGTCTCAGACTTGAGTTTTAATAAATCGGTTACTATGGGCAACACATAGTAGAGTATCACTCCATATAAACCACACACACACACGCCACCATAATACTTGTCACATGTGTCATGTGATGCAAGACTGAATGGTGTCCAGTGTTGGTGATCAGTGCACTGACAGGAAGGAAGGGTGTCTCCATCTAAGACTTCCTGTCCCGCTGTGTGACTCAGTGTCAGTCCTTGTGCTGCTCTTTTCCTTTTCCCTTCACCCTTCTCTCTTCCTCCGGGGCATGTCTGAGCCTATCCTCCCCTGATTCTCTCACTCACAATTTGTCTTCACTTGCTTTATTAACTATTGTTGGGCCATCTGCTCATTGTGAAAAATCGACTTGTCATCCATTGCTGCAGAAGTTGTTTTTGTGTTTTGCAGTTTCACCCTGTTTTGAATTTGAGGTCAATTCGATGCTAGATCCAGATACTGGAAACAGCTAGCTTGGTGCTGTCTAAAGATATAAATCCATCTGTTTCTTGGCTGGTTACATGGTGACAAGACTCTAGGAAGTCACAGGGCCTTGCCAAGAAATAATCCAGCATGTAACCCTGTGTTAAACCACAAATTATTGTTTTTACGCTTTGTTTTTTTCTTGTATGGGGTAAACAAACAAGATACGATGTGGTATTAATTGAGCTCTGGGCTGTGGTCATTGTTTTAAGTCTTTTTAATGTACCAATAATAATGTGTAACAAGACCAGCAGCAGGCCAGTCTGACTCACCAGATGCCGACTGGGGCCATTGGCTGTGTACTTGACACGGCTTTCTCCTCCCTTTCTGCGATCTGTGTTACGGTTTTCTAAATCCCCTTCACTACAGGAAACAACAACTACCTCTGGGTTCACAAACTACCCCACTGAAAAATTTTAATTTTGCTGAGAATTTGGATCGTATAAAAAAGCAGCGCTGCTATTTTTTTTTTCTTGGTAAATTTGCTATTTTAAAGACGGTGCTCACCTCCCTGGGTGCAAATGTTTCACCAAAACTGTTCCCCTTTCACTATTTTGGGGGACACCATTGCTGTATCCTTGGCTTAGCCCCACCCAACATGATTGTGACTGGTTTAAAGAGATACAAGTTAGAGTGTTTTTCTCCCCTATAGCAAGATTAACTGCAGACAGACACGGGGGTTGTATTGGTCTTCTCATTTAATTCTTGGCAAATAGGGAATAATCATATTTCCCAAAATATAACTAGTCCTTTAATGTGTGCTTTGCATGACCAGGACTCCATAAAACAGCAAGCTTATCCCAGTGCAAATGAA
Organism: Chromis chromis; assembly: GCA_900302755.1. Taxonomy (NCBI): domain Eukaryota; kingdom Metazoa; phylum Chordata; class Actinopteri; family Pomacentridae; genus Chromis; species Chromis chromis. The sequence goes on from OMNN01055399.1 coordinate 12,692, forward strand.
CTAGTGTGACGTATGAGACTCTTGATGGTGCTCAGGGCTCACTATAGAATGTCATAGTCCTTCCAAATAATTAGTATGGGTTGTTGTCTGTCATGACTTTAAAACACACATGTATCTTAACCGTCCTGTCGCATTTTTACTCACTGCGGACTAATATTTCACTGCAGTATAAACTCCTGCACCTCTATGGAAACAGCACAACGATGGCTACAAGTTGAGATAATTGAAAAAATGTCCTTTGTGCAGTATGACACAGCTGTAATGCCACAAAAGTAGAATTTCTTTAATTTCAAAAAAGGTGAAAAAAGCTGGAATGTGCAACATCTTTCCAAGTGCCCATAGATGTTACCAAAACTAGAAAACAATGATGACTCTACATATCATATTTTAGTGGATATTTAACTACTTGAATATTTAATTTGTTTCCATATCTTTCTCATTTCTGCTCTGTGTAAACGCAGCCTGCAGTTCAGCTGAATATTCTGTGAATTTTTTGTCATGTGTTGGTCAGTCAGGGCTTCTCGGTTGTTCTGAAGATCGCAGGTTTTTTGTGTGTGACTGCAGGTGGTTGATTTTCGGCATATTTTTTAAAAATTATACATGTAGTATAAAGTGGTTTTGGTGAAATATCAGGTTTTTAAACTTATATTTGGTTATTTTTTCTTACAAATCAAACAAGATTAGTTCAAGGACTGTCGTAAAGATTCTTTCTCATTTTACAGTTTCTGGCTCTGATAAATGGTGTAACTGCAGTTTTTTTTTAAAAGAAAACATGCCTTTTAACCCCATATGTGGGTTTTAGGGTTTAGAGAGTTAATGAAGTACAAAAAATTAACTTCCAGAAGTTACCATAATGGATGCTGGGGAAAAAAGTATCGAAAAGTTGGCACTTTTTGAATGGGAGTCATTTGGAGCCAGGAATTTTTTGGAATCAGCATCTAGTTACCATTGATGTCGTTGCCCTTTAAGGTGAATCTTCTTTGGCTTCAGCCTCAAGCCGCTAGCTCCTCTTGGGACTGAAATATCAAAAACAGCCAAGTCCCTGGGAGTTTCGTTGCTGAATGGTTGACTCATACCACATAACTGCAATGTCTGTAATTCGATTCCAGGCCAGCTGGACTTTTGTTGAATATCACACCCCCTCTTATCTCCCCAAATTTCAAGTATTTACCACCACTGCCACTATCAATAATGCCTAAAATGCCAGAAAAGGAAAAAAAATCCCTGTGAATTCTCAGGATAATTATACATGCATATCTCATCTTTAATAAATTAATTTCCTCCCTTGATCCTCCTTCAGTCTGGCACTGTGAATTGACTCCGGTCTTGATAATACTAATATCTGGCGTGTTTATCACTGAGTGTGTGAACTGTCTGCTGTAATGAGATGTCATCCAATTATGAAGGTGGATAGGCCAAATCATTGCAGTTTGTCTGAAACAAGTCAATAAACACGAGAGGCAAAAGTCTTAGAGACAAGTTGGAGATGACAGAGGGAAGGGAATAGACATGCAGAAGAGGAAGGGAGGGAGTTAGAAAGCACAGGGCTGTGAGAGATAGGAGGAGGTCTCAGGCTAATGCCATTAGTGTCACTGTGCAGGAGGATCATATGACACAAAGTCATTACTGCTCTTTATTTATTTACCCTGACACACGCTCATACATAAATTCCACCATGTCACATATCGTTGAGTTAGTTTGATCACAGAAACTCTCCATAGCCTTGAAGCCAGCTATCCAAACACATACCGGTATATGCAAATTACATCTTTGCTATCCTCTAAAAACAAATGTTTGAGCTCAACAAACAAAATTAACGCAACAATCTTTAGTCTTTTTTAAGTTATGACAACTTCTAATGAAATTATGCTTAACCAACAAACTATATTGAGTTAGAGGTATTTTCAAGTCAAGTCTTTTTATTTTCAATTCTGCAGTATGTACAGGACATAAAGAAGATTGAAATTACAGTACTCTTCAAACCTTTGGTGCAGACAACATACATTAAGTAAATAACGACATTAAATAATAAAATTCTACTAAACACTACAACAACAAAAGAGCTTTTTAAAAAAAAAAAAAAATACAAACAATAAGTAATACTATAAGACACATAGCAGATTGGAATTTAGTGCAAATGAGGTAGTGCAAATAAGATGAAACACACACAGGTGTGCAGGTACAGTCCCTGAGAATTGAAGTCCAGTGCTGATTTGGAGGGGTCAGAGACCAGAGTTTGTGTGTGCAGGGGGCAGAAGGGAAGG
>OMNN01055431.1:6433-23242 GCA_900302755.1 Chromis chromis
AGCAGCACCAGGGATAATAGTAGTAATGTAATGTTGTAATAAGTGTAGTAGCATTAGCAGTAGTAGTAGTAGTAGTAGTAGTAGTGGTGGTGGTTGCACAAGCAGCAGTAGCAGAAGTAATAGTAGTAGTAATAGTACCTTGCATGGCAGCAGTATCTGTTGGTGTGTGTTTGTGTGTGAATAAGTAAACTGTAAAGCATTTTGTACCTGAAGGTAGAAATGTAAGAGCAGTCTGTTTGCCACTTTAATAGCACTATAACAGAAGCTGGTGGTGTCTGCTGTGGAGATGTCAAAAGAGTGTGGAATTTTGCAAGAACTTACTGTGAAATGTAAGGAACTGAGGGATTCTGTGAAGGAGTGTCCCTGCGTGAATACAGTAGGTGTGTCCTGCTGCTCTCCTGCTTGTATTCAGAGCAAATGCATCTACAGTCAATCCATCATGTGTGGTCAATCTACAGTTCATTATAGACAGAGTGTATTTCAGAAAGTAGCCAAACCAACCCTGAGCCACAGTTTCAGCGTGGTTTGAATCACCACTCGGCTGTGAGACCGCAGCTTCAGTCTGCTTCTGTTTGCTCTGCTTATGGCTTCACACAAAGTGGTGAATCAAAACCAGGGAGTGCTTTTTGCAAAATATTTCCCAAATGGGTGTTAGCATGGACCCAAGTTGTTTTCAACTCTTGGATTCAAGTCTTTCTGGTGCTGCAGGTAATTGTCAGAGCAGGTTTTGGTCCAATAGAAGGGAATTGCGCATTTAGATGAGCTTAGTCCACCTATTGTGTTTCTTACTAGCAACAGGACTTTCATAGCCCTGGGTGTTGTTTTAAAGGGGCCACGCCCAAACCTTAGAGACTCAGCAGGCACACCAGGAGGGACAGGGTCGGCATCAATGAAATACCTGTTTGGTTAAAGGAGTTTTTTTATTCAGCAGTACAACCCAGCCTCCACCTCTGCTTTCCATATTGATATTGATTACAGTTGTTCTCCATTGGTTTGGCTCATTTCTTGAAACTGATATTTCATTCTCCAAACTACATGGACAAACCTCCAAACCACTTGGCAGTTCAGCATGATGATTCAGCACAGGTAGCCTGCATTTAGTACAGTTTCCAAGTGAATAGATCTTGTTGATCTAAACTGATTGTTGACTTCTCAGTCTAATGGTTGTTCTCTCCAAAACACGTCAGCATCATTTCATTGTATAAGTCATCACACGCACAATAATCTGTTCAATTATCAAAATGAGTCAAGAACATACTGTTCTGAGACTGGTGTGGCCGCTCACATCCCCAGTCTTGGCCCATACAATACACAGAAGCTCCTCATCTTCTTGGACCGCCTTTATTCTGATTTGATCCCTGAAAATGAGAGAGGTCTCGTAGGGCCTCGCCTACCAAACTATGGAACTGTGTGGGACAATGTGAATTTCCACCATGGCCTGCTCATCAGGACCTGGTTCACTACTCATCCAAGGATGGTCATGGTGTTCCTACCACCTTACTCTCCTTTCTCAATCCTATTGAGGAGTTTTTCTCCGCTTGGAGGTAGAGAGTGTATGAGCATCAGACTCAAAATCAGAGGTCCCTGCTCGATGCAATGGATCCTGGATGTGAAGACATTACAGGTGATCAGTGTAGGGGATGGTAGCGACATTCACCCCATTTCTTCCCTCGTTGCATCGCAAGGGAGAATATACGCTGTGATGTGGATAAAAATCTGTGGCCAGACAGACAGCAGTGTGTGGACGGCCAGGAGGGCAAGGACGGCCAGGAGGGCAAGGAGAGCCAGGAGGGCGAGGAAGGCAAGGAGGACGGCCAGGAGAGCGAGGAGGATGGCCAGGAGGGCGAGAAGGGCAAGGACGGCCAGGAGGGCAAGGAGAGCCAGGAGGGCGAGGACAGTGACCAGTGAAGAAGTGTTAGTTGTGAAACTCCAGCTTCATTTACAGCTCTGTAGGCTACATATAATTTTCCATGTTTTTTATTTCTGTGTTTACATTACAGTATGTTATGCTGTATACATTTTATTTTTATTCTGATGTATGGAAGTTACTTTATATGTGTAAACTTTCCTTGGTAGTATGAGTGTAATGTGTGATGTCAAACCTTGGAGGCTACTCTCACCATGAAGTCCTATTTTTTTCAGTTTTATACACAATTGTATTCTGTTAGCTAGACAAAAAAAAACTAGCACAGTAACCATTGTCAATGAAGGACTGGGCTAAGACTAAGAGGGGGACATGAGGGATATTTCAATGGTCATCTGCCATAGTGACAAAACATCTAAACATGTTGACTTGCAGTGCTACACAATGCCAAAGGGACGATGCATTTTGGGGGCACTGACTGTTTATATGACAATAGAATTTAGTTTTGACAAAGGAGTGAACTGTTTGGGGAGAGATATGAAAGATATGAGGTTTTACAGGTGAACCATGGTGTTGAGCTGAACCATCCAGGTTACTTTGGCAAAAGCACCAAGAGTGATGAGAACGTGCAAAGCAATTGAGAAGGATCTTTGCATTTTTGGTGGCACTGACTATTTAAATGGGAAAGGAATTTAGTTTTGAAGCATGAATGAAGAGTTTTGGGAGAGATATGAGCTTTTGTAAGCGAACTATGGTGTTGTGCTGAACTGTAAGACTGTTTTACCAAATGATCTTAGAGTTTTGAGAATGTAATTTCTGTTTCAAGAAATGAGCCAAACCAATTGAGAAAAACTGTAATATGATGATTTTTCAAAGTACTTCACAGACAATTTAATATGTCTGTATTTCATATTTCGAAAGAACATTTAAAAGAAAGGTATCAGCAGAAAAAGTGCAGAAAAGTAAACTCTGTAAATAATAAATGTACTTCTGTATAGAGGGATGCTCCTGTTACAGTCAATAGCAGACTTAGAGGAGGTCACAGCTATATACAGCTCTTCACCCACATAAGTATTCTCAGGTACACATGTGAGTGGATACATCATCCCACACATGCATATTTTCAAGGACTGTCTTGAAGTCTGGTCCTGCTGTCACTACAGGTATGTAGAGAATATTCCACCCTGTGAGTCACAGCTGTTAGCATGTTAACCCATGCCTATATGTCGCTGCTGACGTTGAGGTAGGAGCTATAGATTCAAACCAGTTCTCATGACAGGAAGTGGGATTGGTCCTGACAGTGACAGCATGGTTTCTTTAGAACCTGTCACAGCTGGAAGGTACATTTCATGGAAGGCTTGTTTGCCTGTCTTCCTAACAGCAGTTTGTAATGTGGTTAATATATTTGTTAATCCAGCTGGATAACAGGATCAATCTCAATGTTCTTAACTTCCCCTCAGTGTGATTTGTGACAAAAAGAGCTTTTCAAAACAAATTCCAGGAATCAATAGAGTAGACACCCCCTGCTTCAGGTGCTTGCGGTGTCGCTTTACCTCCAGGAGCGCCTCCACCTGCCCAAGAGCTCTCTACAGCTTATTCACTTAGGTCAGTGTATTCTTCTTGAAACTGCACAGTTTCAATTTGATTTTTTTTGTTACCTCCTCCAAGCGAAGGTAACAGAAGGTTTTCTGTTTGCAAGGTAACTTGAAAAGTTAAGGTTAAAACGTATTTTGATGAGATTTTAAGGAAATGTTGATAATGTGACATGAGCTGCTTGGCAGAGGTCTGCGCTCTCCGAGTGCTTTTCTAGTTTTTTTATTGAACACCAAAGCTGTGACATGTACAGAAAACTGCAAAATTTAAAATCAAGTACAATTGTTATTTAACATATCTGGGATACAGACGTCTTTTTGAACCTTAATGAGATGTCTATTTCACCAGAACTTGGGAGGTACACACAAAGGTTCTGTAACATGTCAGTGGTTAGTGGGTCATCTTGACCAGGAAGAGTAACACATTCTCTTGTCCCCAAACTGCACCACAGCAGCAGTATGATGCTTTCCTTTACTAGTGGCTGTTGTGGTGCAGATATGATGGTTACAGAGGTGACCAGAGGTACTCAGCCCTCAAATCTGCTGTTGAAACTATAGTTTATGATGTTGTCATGGTAAGCTCGGGTGGCACTTAGCCTCAACTTGACATGGGAACAGATGAACTCATTAAAGGCCAGCCTTACAGTCATAGGTTGGTAAAAGTATACACCGATGAATCATTTTAATTGTTTTTATCAGTTGTAATTTCCATTTGCCTTGGAGCCTTGACATATCTGTGACAGTTTAAAGGAGATGTTCAGCTTTTGTAGTACTGTAGCATCTTGCAGAACCTAAACATCCCCATTTCTATGTCATCAGAAGGCCATTTATAACCAGAGACTGAAGGTCTCTCAGCGTTTCTCAAGGTTTATCAGCAACTCTCTACATCCCTCACTTCTGTGGACTCACACCTTCTCACCACAGAACAAATTGTGCTGAGAAGAGGAGTTTGGACCGGTGTGCTTCTGACACGGTGTGTGCACTGTAAGGCTGCCAGAAACTTTTGAATCTGAAATGTGTTATTCAAGTGCTTTAATTCAATGGGCCTTTCAGTGGAGAGCCTTTTATTATTATTATTATTATTCAGTGGTTCTGAGACTCCCAGCTGCAAAAAGATCACTGTCCTCGCTGAGCCTTCACACTGTGGACACTGATACTGACAGGAAATACGACATTATAGTGATACAGTATGTGAAATATTCTTAACCCTGAGTACGTTATTGCTTCAACTTTTGCATAGTAGGCGACATATTCTTTTGTGTAGATTCTGCTGTAGTCTTTTTGAACGTTTGCGCTTACTGTGCTTGTTTTTCTTTGTGTGGTCTTGTTTTATATTTGTAAATTTGCCAGAATGGTTGAGCTGTCATTATTTTGCAGGGGCACCATTGCTGCATCCTGGGCTGAGCATTGCCCATGATGATTGTGGTTAGTAATAGAACCAAGCCAGAGTTTTTCCCCCTGTAGCAGATTGATAGTGTATGTGTGTATCAGGCCAGACCATTCTTCACAGTGCTGTGGAGACTTTACCCCCGATCCGTCTCAACTGCTGCCTTGTTTACAGCCCTCTTGATTGTCCCATTGCCTGTGTTCCTTGGCCTGTAGGACCAGTTAACAGTTTGAGATCCTACCATTTACTTACTTAGAATGTAACTACTAACTTCTAAGCTACCAAATAAAGTTTAAGTTGTTTTTTTTTTAAGCCTGTGTATCTCCCTAATAGAACAATGACTCTCACACCCTTCGCCCAACTAGACTAGTACTTCTTATTGAAAGAAACTATAGAATTTCAAGGCAGAAGTAACTGTTTAACATTATTATCTGGGTTATCATGTTGTTATGGTCTTTAGCCACATTCAGGCTTTAATTCACAGGGGGAGGTGGGCATTGAAAATCCTCAGGATACTGGTATGGGTCATGTGACATTCAACTCATTATTCAGACTGCAAGGAAAGGTAAAGTTACAGTGTGAGGTGAATTAGGATCAAAAATCATCCTCCATGTCAGAGTCCTAACTCAGTCAGATCTGAACACAGTGTGATTTCCACTTCAATTCAATTCACTTTTATTTATATAGTGCCACTTCACAATATATTCACTGACCTGATAGCTATATAAACTATATAAAGCTTATAGTTAGGGCTGCTCAGGATCACCTGAGCTGTCCTTTAGCTATGCTGCCAAAGGTTTAGACTGCCGGGGGATTCCCATGATGCACTGGGCTCCTCTCCTCTCCTCTATCTTTCTATACTGTTATATATCACCATTACATATCACTAACTCTGTGTTTCCCCTGAGGTCCTGTGTCCTGCTTGTTCTCTCTGCAGATGTCTCTGGATCTGGAGCTCCTCGTCTCTGATCTGCAGCCGCTGGCCTCACCACCTGCTGTCCTGCCATCCCCACCCCAACTTCTCCTGCTATCTCCTCCCCCCTCATCCTCACCCCAACCTCTCCTGCTATCCCCTCCCCCCTCATCCCCACTCCCACCCCAACCGGTCGAGGCAGAAGGCTGCCTTCCCTGAGCCTGGTTCTGTCGGAGGTTCTTTCCCCCCCTTCCTATCCTAGGTTTTTTTTGTTCCTTCCCACCGTCGCTAACTGCTGCTCATAGGGAATCTAAAAGCAACTTTGGATTGTTGGGTTTTCTGTTTTCTGTTCTGTTTATAATTCATAAGGTCTGTACCTTACTATGTTAAGCGCTGTGAGATGACATATGTTGTACATTTGCACAATATTAATCAAATTGAATTGAATCAAACTGAATTTTTGATAAAGGCTCTAAAAAAAGCTTAGAGATTCATTGAGGAACACACAAACAGATCAATTGAGGATAAACAAATACCCAAATTTAAATCATTACAATAGTTTTAAATGATGTAAAGATGCACAATTATGATATATTCTATAAGAAACAATTTAGGATTGCTTTGAAGATTTACATTTTATCATCTCTGGTGGAATATTATGAAATGGATGTTAAGACATCCAGTCCATTATAGCACATTAAACTGCACAGCCCCTATGTTGCAGGATATTATACTGTATTATATCAACACTTAATAAGCTTTTTTATTCACTCTTTATTAAAGGTTGAAACAGAGAGGAAGCTTTCAAGTCTGATTTTGTTTTTCACAGTGTGTTTTGGGAGCGGCTGGAAGCCATAAATAAAAGTGTCTTGATACACACACGGCCAAATAAAGGAATCTTGAATCTACAAGATTAAAATACTTTATATGATTATGCAGTGTAATATTAAAACAGTACTAATTATGGCCTGGCTCAATACATCTGAAGCATATGTTAGATTAGAATTCATACACAATGTGAATCACTGCAAGTCTTCCGAGCTCTTGAATGCTTCCCTAGAGACAGTCTAAAAATCATAGTTGGCTTAAAACCTGCCTGAGTTAAAAAAAAAAAAAAAACCTCATTATTAGCTGGCAGTGTGAGGACACTCTTGTTTGATCTCCCACCCGCTCAATAGATTTTTAAAACAGTTGATGGAGTGATTTTTTTTCCCTCCCATGCCATTAAAAGGAGGAGATTCTGGCACGTAGATATGCGCGATTCATATCTGGGAGAAGCTTCACACATGTACACACATACATGTACACACACACTTCCTTAAACTTGGAAGCTCGGTGTTGTTTTGTGAGTGGCGGCAGCAACATCAAACATATCTGTGAATTAATGGGAAAATTCAACCCCCCCTTCCCAAGAAGTTTAGTCAGACACCAAAGTTTTATCCAGCTGAAGAAGACTGATTTGAAATTAAAGAGGCAGAACTGAATGCGGAGGCGTGTTGAAGGGGATGGCTGTCAGACGAACATATGGCTAGTGACTGAGTGGCTAACCAGTGGCCATATGCAATCATCTAATCATGTTTATGGCCATCAAAAAGCTGCGGATGATGATTGGCTCATCTGTAAAGCTGTCTGGCATTTATATTTAAAGCGTACACCTGAGCATGTGCCTTTGTCTCTTAGCAATCTGCTGAGATTACTCCCTGGTGTCCTGTCTGATAACATTCAAAATCACTTCTGTCTCGCCTCGTCCTACAGTTTTTGCAGTGCAGCGCAAATGTGGGTGAGTTTCTAAAGCCTGTCTTTTGTACAAGCAGCAGATTCACCACTCCATGTTAGTCCTGAGTCGTACCGTGGTCAGGACACGGAGGATCTCTTTCAGATGAGGATAAATGGTGTGCAAATCCAAGTTGTCCACATCTGGGGCAGCCTGCTCAGAGGCCCTGAGAGAGAAAAGAAAGAAAGTGTCAGAAGATAATTCCAAACACATCTTTGAAACCAGTACAAGCACCACAAATATTGGAGTTTTTTTTTTTTTTCTTCTTTTAAATGTTCTGGCAATTTTCATGTGGGACCAGCAGCTGGAGTTAATTTACTGTGTAAGATGAACTGAACATTTGCCAGCTCGTGACTTAAAAGGTCTCTAGATATCTTCTGCTGGGTTTAGCAGTAAGTGGAACACTCCTGGGTGAAGAAGGCAAACGGTTACAGCATTCTTATGTGTGATGTTTTCGGAGACTGTGCCCATTACATGAAGTTCAGGTTTCCTTCAAGACTTCAAAGTTGTTTGGAAAAAAAAGCAGGAGTTAATTTGTGAAATGTCTAATACCCTTGGGAATTATATCTGTGTCTAATTCTACATTGGACGAGATGTGCCCCCACATTGAAGCCAGCGTTAAGGGGAAATGTTATTCCCTTGCAACACATTGACGAGTTGTAATTTTGGAGTTATTTAGCGATTCATGTTTGCACTGGAAACTGAGTCTAAAGAAGAAAAAGAAAATAGAAAAAAAGAAAAAACAAACAAAAAAGTAAAATGGTTGGAAAGTTTCTTGGGCTGCTCCAACCTGATTGACTATTACCTACAGACAAAACAACCATGCCCAGGCTTCATTGCCCATTTTTGCCTAAGTCAACATTCGGAAGGAATTTGAAATCTTTGCACTACTTTGCTTAGTCTTGTTTTGGCATTGGTGTGCCATACACCCTCCAGGGCACTTTTTTCCCCGTGAAAGCTCTCAGACATTAATTCTTGTGAAATTAAAGTTCCAGAAAGTCTTGGTAAAAATGCATCTATTGTGTTCAGACATTATCAGCACAATAAATGGCCATTATCTTTACACATCATTCCCATATATAAGGGCCAGTAGGGACGTCGTCCACCTTCCAGTAGGCCAGAATGTTGTCATCCACTCAATCACTGATTAACTAAGTAACCCTGATAACAAAGGTGACGTCTTGCAATTGTCTTAATAAGTGCATGTAAAATCTCTAGTGGAGTACATATATTTCTCTAAATGTAACCAAATGTTTTTAGACCTAAATGTGATATCAACTCACATCACAGCTAAACACCATGTGGAAAGCAGTGAATGAAAGCAGCAGTGAAGCAGCAGCTCCACTGGTATTCAGTGAGGTGATAACAGAGCTCCATTAAATGTGGTGATAACAGCCTACTGAGCTACTAGAAGGTGGAGGATGTCCCTACTGGCCCTTATCTATGGAAATGATATGCACTGATAACGCTTATTAAACAGCGTGATAGCATCAAAATCAGGTGTACCTAGTTGTGATCTAAGTAAAATACCAAATGATAAACAATTCATACATTTACATTTTAATTAGGTTATCTTGACTGAAATAATATCTAAATTACCTAATTAACTAACATAATGCTACTGGTGCTGCAGAGGCAGACTGGATAGAGGTGTGTGATGGACCCATCAACAACTGGCACCATGCAGTGTTAGTAATGTTCCCTTTCATTTCAAACAAATAATCACCAACACAATTTTTTGTGAAGAATGTTTCTTTGATTTACATGATGATACAGATTCCAATTTGAGTGCATGCGTTTTGGTTAACATTTATATCATAAGTTTATCAATGGTTTTGAGTTGTTAATATAGTGTACCTTTGACTCTCCAGGTGCTGCTGAGTTCCTGCCTTAAGGGGTAGGCAGAGTTTAAGACAGCTTTTTATGCTGAAAGACAGGAAGTGGAAGGCGCCAACTCCCAGTGCTGGGCAGGGGAGCCCTTTATTGCAGAGGCTTCAAGAAAAGCAGCATGTGGACATTTCTTTGGGTTTTGGGGTGGTATTAGTATTTAGTATTTATAGGTATTATTTGTAGTATATCTTTAGTTGGCGTTTGGGTATATTTGGGGTTTTAATGGTGTGGAAATAGGTTCCCTCCCCCCTTTTGTATGTCTGTAGGCTAGCCTGTGTGTATATATACCCCTTCTTTTATGTTTAGTTCAGACTTCTGTTGCCATATTGTTTTGTTGACCTCAGTTTATTGAAAGGGCCCAGAGTTAATATTACTGTTGATACTTTTTCTTTGCTGAAGTATTTCAATCTTTTGCAACCCTGTTTTTCTATTGATTGTTTCATTTGGCTTAATAAAGCCTTAAAAAGTTACTCTTGTGTTCCTGCTCTTGCTGCTTGGTCCCTGACAAGGTGGAATTTATGAATCACTGCTGATTTGAATCATTTCGTTCAGTTCAGACTATAGTCATTTTTTGTACTGTAAGCGATTTCATCACTACTGAAATGTGAATACTAACATTCTGTTACAGGGGTACTTATGTTCAGATGTGGTGCTTAAGGTTCGTTTGGACAGGTCCTGAACACAGACAGTCTGGTGCACTGTCTCATCTTGCCAGACAGAGAAACAAACAGACTCAACAGAGAAGCCAGGCGACCCTTTACAGCCTGTTATTAACATGTGAATGACCCATCATACACCCCTCTAACCCTGTGTCAATGTTCCATGTGTGAAAAAGTGCTAATACTGTCATTTCGAACTGACCTGTCAGAGTGAAAATTTGCATCTCCCTCTGCACTGAGCGGCCTCAGGAAATGACCCAAGAAGTGCTTCCACCTCACCGGTCCTGTTGCTCTCACACCGTAGCTGCATGCACACACACACACAATTCATACACATGCATGAAAAATATATGACACGGAATAGATGATAGCTGGATTTTAAGATTTAAAGAGCAAAGGGCAGGGAGGTTGAGGCACAGTAGGTTGGTAAAATGAAATAATAAATAAATAAAACATTGCTTTCCCTACCGGCTGGTCAGTTTCTGAAAGGAGAAAGGGTTCATGGGAAATATAAAGCTGCTCAGAACGGCCCTGAGGACATCCTGTTGTACCAGGCCGGAGTGGGTGGTGTCAAAGGCCTGCAGCGCTCGCCACACTGGGGTGGAGTTAATACGCATCTGATGGGAAGATACAGAACACACACACATGTACATACATTCATATTTTAGAAACAAACCTCCTCTTTCTTTATCTTTCCTTCCTCAAATAAGGGCAGGAAGCGAGTCATCTATGGGTTTTGGTTGCCATGGAGAACATCCCAGTGCAGCCCTGGGATGCAAGAACAGAGTCAGCCCCGACTCTGCTGCCTTTCCTGCAAATTAGCCGTGATTAACACACTAACTGAGGAGCTGATTTTTCTGGGCAAACATTTTAATTAGGAGTGTTCCCTCTGCTGTTTGCATCCTGACGCGCCACTTAGAGCCAATTTACCCCTCCGTCTTTAAAGAGGATAATGCAGGGGAGAGGGCCAGATGGTGACACGCAAACAGGAGGAATTAAACACACAAAGTCATTCAGACAAGTCGGCACCTTGTTGTAGAAGAGCGTCGGCAGCTTCCTGTGTGGCAGGACTGATGGTGCATCACACAAGCTGGTCTGAGATTCTGCTCTCTGCCTTCTCGGTTTCACTTCCTCACATTGAGTTGCCCCTCGGCTGGACACCTCTAGAAAACACGACATGTGGAATAACTCTTTATTCTAGGATTTATTTTTAAACTGAAGTGACCGAGACTGTTTCAGGCTAGATTTTAAGATAACTGGACTGTAAATGTGGTTTTATAACTCTTCTGATGACGTAGGTTTTTAGCCAGACAGCATGATTATGTAAAGGCATGATCTGTCAGTTTGTCCACCACTTGGTCCAAATATCTTGACAAATATGAAATGGAATTCCGCTTTGTACAGATGTTTATGGTCCCTAGATGACTAATCCTGCGTGGACAGTCCTGGTTTTAAATGAAATATGTCAAAAACTGTTGGACAAGCTGCCATGAAATTCGGCACAGATGTTCAAGGGGCCCAGAGGACAAATCCTAAGTTCTTTGGTGATCCCTTAAGTTTTCGGCAACAACGGCAGGTTAGATCTTTTACATATGTAGTGAAATGACTGTATTCCAATTACTTGGTGATTTCCCAATCAGATGAAAATGTACAGCTGACTGGTTAAAGATTACCTGCAAGAGTAACCAACTTCACCATTAAAGCTAGAGTATGCAATGTCTTTCAGGAGCATTTGGTTTTTACACTTACACATTCCAACAGCAATTATTAAATCAAGTTATCTGAGAAAAAAATAAGAAACAAATCTCATCTGTTGCAATCCCAAGCCTGTAAAAAGTCCTCCCAAGCATTGAGATAACTGGATACTCCACCTGTCTGCTAACCTACACACACTCATTGCACATCAGACAAAGTGCAGCCACATTTTACAGTTCCACATAAACCTACCTATCTGTGTATCTGTTTTGCATTTGCCTTACTGTGGGCAAGTTTCGTTCAATGGTATTTATAACATTTTAATGTGTATAGACTTTGAGCTGGATGTTTGACAAATGTGATGATGATAGCCTATTTATGCGTTTTCAGAGATCTCCTCCTCCCACCTGATTAGTCCTCCAGATGTACTTGGACAGTACGTACTTATGTGTTTTGAAGGCTTTGAAAGGAAACCCGAAAGTAGGGGTTGGGGTTATTTATGTTGTCTGTTTTCAAAATCCAGTTTACTCTTCCTGTTTTCTCTGATCCTACATACTCTACCTTTAACTCCAGCTACTTTGTATTTAGGGCTAACTGCTCTTTAAATATGAAGTTACCTATCACCAGCAAAGAGTTATCTTAGAATACCACAAAGACTGGAAACAGCTGGACAGGCTCTTCTGTAATAATCTGTACAAAAACTAAGGTGTAAAAATGTCCACAGGCAGACATGAGAGAAGCATTGATTTCTCATCTACACCTCCAAAAAGATAGTAAATGATTTCCCTGGATGTCCAATGACTGCTTTGAAGAGGACCGAGCTGCTCGTGTGTTTTAAATTTACCCACAACCCTAAAGTATCCAACTATAATGCAGCTGTAAGTGTCTAACTAGTGGTTACAGAGTGGCTGAAAGAGCAGCCGGTGTGGCTGTAGACTCTCTATACTGGGTTTATGTTCCCTTCTGCTCTCTGTGTGTCCTCACCGAGCTGAGTGCAGACTGGAGCAATCTGAAAGTTGCCACCAAAGCCCAGCTTGTCCAGGAACACTTCATAGTAAATGATGGTCATGTTATTGGGACTGTAGTGATTCCACAACCTTGGAAAAAGAGGGGAAAAAAAGGAGAGAGGTATGTTTATGTTTAAATAAATAGCACAGTGACCTATAACATCAAGAAATCTATGTCAATGACGAGATGAGAAAAGAGGTCATGCTTCATGCTGGGCTTTGTCTGTTCTTGCACACTAAGCCAGTGAGTCTGTGTGTCTGAGAGAGAGAGAGAGAGAGAGTCCTGAGCACTAAAACCAATTAAAGCCATTGAAAATGAACCTGTCACACACAATCCTCTAGAGCCACGTCAAAAAAGTTGAGCTGCGTTTCTGGAGTGGATTTGACTGCAGGGCCCGAAGTTTTAAAAGTCAATTAGCTCTCTCTCATCCAGGGACAAAGGCTGACCACAAAGTTAGTGTTAGTGATCTCGTCCTAGCTGACAGACGTCTTCCCACCGCAGGGAATACTGGAAATATTTGGGCCGCTGCTGGTTGGTTGTTAATGTGTGTGTGTGTGCAACATATCAGAGTATTCAGACGTGTCTAAAAAAAATGAGCTGACTATATGCATGCACACATTTAATCTGCATGTGTTCAGACATTCAGCTGAGGAGCTCAGACGTTATAAAGTGTGTATTTGCATGTGTGCGACAGAGGACATCATATAATACAAAGCCTTTTTTTTTTTAGTAATAGACGCATTAACAAAATGCAGAGCTAAAACAAAGCCTTTAAATATATTGTCGCTGACATTTTAACACACAGCATACTGATAGGGAACTTCGTTATGGGTAACTTCAAGTGCAATTAGAGTTAAGTCGCTAATTATTCATATTCATGATAAATTTAGAAAGTGAATTTTTATTGAACCAATAGTTTTCTTCTGGCTGAAAATGACCTAACAAGTGACAAGAAAGACATTAAGTTAGAGATATTACTGATCAATTGTAACCATTAATATGTTTTAACATATTATTATTAATAATAATAATACTAGGAGCAGTGGGCTGCCGCGGTGCAGCGCCCGGGGAGCAGTCAGGGGTTAAGGGCCTTGCTCAAGGGCCCACAGTGGTGGTGACTGGGACAAGTGGTCTCACTTTCCCACCTCAACTTCTTACCAGTCTGGGGGCTGGAACCAGTGATCCATCGGTTACAAGTTCGCTTCACAAACCACTAGGCCACCACTGCCCCTATTTTAACTAAAAATGCCATGTCGAAAATGATTCATACACCTTCAAACTGTTCTGGGAAAATGAAAGCTCCCATTACAATGCAAATGGTTCTGGTCATTTCTACCATTTTCTACAGCATTCTGATAAATAAAGAACAGCTAGTGGGCCCTTAGTCAGTAACTAGACATGGCAAGTCAATGCTGAAACCAAAGAGCTTAGTGAGAACCTCCAGTTCTGTGTTATGGCTGCTTACAAGACGTTCAAAGGCTATAAAGCCAAATCGAAGTGTTTTTAAGTGCCAGTGGCCACAGTGGAAATCATCATCAGAAAGTACAAGGAGTCCCACACTGAAAAATCTCAACAGGGACTGGCAAGACTGGTAGAGCGAGAGGCCAGGAAGAATCCAAAGATCACCACCAACACTATCCTGATGAATCTGAGCATTTGTGATGGCAACATCTCAAGACAGACACTGCAGCAGATAGTGAACAAGGCTGGTCTCCATGGACGCAGACTCTCCTCATCCAACACAGGCACACAATAGCTCACTGGGACCAAGGAGGAAGCTTTTGCATGGATGAGATGAAAATAGAGTTGTTTGACACAAGGACGTGGTTTTAGTTTGGCCAAAGAAAGGAGGAACATTCAACCTTAAGAACAGCATCCCCACAGCCAAGCACTGGGACTGACAAGCTTGTCAAAGTAAACGGCATCATGAGAAAGCCAAAGTGGTGGAGAAATGGTTAACAGAAAACAACTTCAGCATTTTGGAGCAGCTCAGCCAGGGTCCAGAACTGAATCCCACTGAGAATCTGTAGAGGGAAGTGAAGACCAGGCGAGGAATTCTTCCAAAATCAAAGACCTGGAAATTGTCACAAACAGGAGTGAAACAAATTCCCAGTGGAGACATGCAGAAAGAAGGATTGTCTAAGATTGTTAGAAATTACAAGAACTGTTTAAAATGAAGGGTTTGCCATTGCTTAGAGAGAATTGTGGACATAGCATATTTAGTAAAAACAGAGACCTACTTCAAATGTATCATTATCATCTCTAACACAGTGACTCACTGCCCTTTGCCACTTGCTTATGTCATTTCCAGCCAGAAGAAACCTATTCATCAAGTAAAAACTCACTGCACGTTCTGCTATTCTTTTTATTTTACTTGTGTTGTTGTTACATGAAGGCAACTCATGAAATGAACTGTAAATCAGTGGCAGTCAAACTGTCACTTAAGTTGCATTTGCAGCTCCATTTTTATGTGTGATTATATTACACCAGACATAGACCCATAAATACACCTTGCATCATTCATAACGCAATGCTTAACATAGACTATTAATCACCTTTAAATCTGAAATGTGAGTGGATGTTAGCTAAAAAATAAAGACACTAGCCACATTACGTAATCACCATAGCAGCAGCAACTTCTATCTTAGAGGAATAGTTTGACATTTTGGGAATTTTCTCTTATAGAAGATGAAAACTTGTGTAATATGTGAAGCAGTAACACATTTAAATTGCATCAAGAAATAAAGGTATGCATATTTAAGGGTGTGGGCTGCCATAGGACAGTTCTTTAGATGAACTGAGAGTTAGGAGGAGTCAGGTACTGCCAAGATGACAGCAGTAGGAGCCTCCATGCTGAGCTTAAAACCAGTGTTGAGGAAACCTATAGGTGATATAACACTGGGTGTGTCCATCTTTATATACAGTCTATGGGGAAACCGCTCTGCTGGCTCTGTCCCAAGGAAATCAAATCCACCTATCAGCACCTCTGAAGGTCACCAATGTTGTACAGAATCTTGTTTAATCAGCACAAAAGCCTGGCACAAAAAATAACACTGTTTACAAAGGGTGATGTGTTTGATGTGTTTGTATTTCCTGGTCCTGCACAGTAACGTCTTGGTGTTTGCTGGTGTTGTATCATGTATTGCATTATTAGTATTACGATGGCATTAATATTTCAAAGTAAGAGTGACTTTTGTTACTTAAAGCAGGTATAATATCTATTTTTTCATCACATAAAGGCGATGTGAAAACACTGAAGAGGACGCTCACAGTAATGAACCTACAGAGAATTATCAGCGGAATCCTCTGCTCTCATCTGCTTTACGGAGCTTTACAGTGAGTTACAGCTCACTGTTTATCCATTTTACTGTTTCAACTCACTCTCATTGTTCTCATACCATTGTTTTAAGGGGGTCATCCCTATGATCCCCAGGTCCTATGTCCCCTGGGTCCTATGTTCCCCGTTTTTCCTAAAAAGGGTCCTATGTTCCCCGGTCGCATAGCGGGGAACATAGGACCCTTTTGAGGAAAAGCGGGGAACATAGGACCCTTTTTCTAAATAAGGGTCCTATGATAGGACCCTTATTTAGAAAAAGGGTCCTTTGTTCCCCGGTCGCAATACATACTGGGGAAACTAGGACCCTCTTTCTAAAAAAAGGTTCCCATGTTCCCCGTTTTTCCTAAAAAGGTCCTTTGTTCCCCGGTCACATACAAAGTGGGGAACATAGGACCCTTTTGGGGAAAAGAGGGGAACATAGGACCCTTATTTAGAAAAAGGGTCCTATGTTCCCTGGTCGCAATACATACTGGGGAAACTAGGACCCTCTTTCTAAAAAAGGGTCCTATGTTCCCTGTTTTTCCTAAAAAGGTCCTTTGTTCCCCGGTCCCATAGAAAGCGGGGAACATAGGACCCGGGCAACATAGGTACGCTCCCGTTTTAGGCCACAGCAGGCAGCTGTTTC
This sequence comes from Chromis chromis, assembly GCA_900302755.1. Taxonomy (NCBI): domain Eukaryota; kingdom Metazoa; phylum Chordata; class Actinopteri; family Pomacentridae; genus Chromis; species Chromis chromis. The sequence continues at coordinate 23,178 of OMNN01055431.1, forward strand.
CACACAAAAAGATCAAAAAAGGTACTGTCCACTACCTGCCCAGCAGCAGACAGATGCTCTGAGAC
>OMNN01055434.1:7476-28724 GCA_900302755.1 Chromis chromis
AGTGGCTCAACTTGCCAGCACTGTAAACTCGCCACCACAGCTACATGTAGTTTGCTTCATGTCCCAGCAAATGAGCAGAGCTCAAATAATAAATAATAAATGATAAGACCAATACCAAAACATGTACATTTATATAGTAAAGTCTTTTTTCCTAAATAAATGTCTTTGGTATTTAAAAAAAAAAAAGATTTTATAATATAGAAATAATATGATCAAATAATAATTTAATCATCATCAAATAATATGCACATATTATAAGCAAAAATGAATAAATATAAAAAGATAATAAAAATAGAAATATGTATCAAGCTGACCTGTTGTGACATTGTTTCTCTTTTTGTTTTAGTCTAATGAGCAGAATCCACTTTAAACTGAGGAGTTTTTTCTTAAATCTAAAAAACATTAAAACTATAATATTAACCAAATAAAAAAGCTACATTTATTATCTCTCAACTGTTGTGTAAATGGGCAACAGGGGCCTTTGTTACTAAAATCACAATAAAAGAAATGAAACCTTTAAAATGCCCAAAATAGACATAATGACAACAATAACCCCACTGCAGGCGCATTTTCCTGTTAAACTGAATAATCAAAAAGTAGGCTGAAACAAAAACAAATTCATTTAGAGATGATTAATTCATGTGGCCAAATGTGTGGGGAGGTCAACATTTAATAATTAATAAACCGTCATGTTGGAGGAATGTCATTAGACGTCTGACTGGAAGGAGCCGGATAACGACACACGCACAGCTGAGGAGGAGAAGCACATTTATCACGCAGAAACGAGCTCAGGGCTGATTTGTCCGGACAATAAGCCTCATTCATGCTCAGAAAAAAGAAACGAATATTAATTATTATTATTATTATTTGCCATTATTACAACCAGTCGTTTGTAATTGTTTAGCAGAGCCTGAAACTTATATGAAACAAGGAAGAAGTGCTTTTTAAACGTGATCAGCCTTTAAGTTCAGGGTCAGTAGCTGCACAGGAGTTTTCAGATTTTTTAAAATTATAATATTATTATTCCAGCATGTTTTCAAAAAAAAATATTCCAGTATTTTCCTGAGTTTATTCTTTTGGATGCACGTTTCTTTGTGCCATGTCCTTTTGGGGCACCATGGCGTCCCTACAAGTGCTGCTGGCCGCATTCATTCATGCCACAATGCTTCATTCCAGCACTTTCACATGTTCCTTAAATAAGCTCTTTGTTTCTTTAACTCTTGTTCTTAATAATCACATGTGTTTTATTCTTTCTATCTGCCCTTTGTGATGCATTTTGGCCCTAAAGTCTCTCCAGCTATGATCATTTTGTGTGTGTTCTGGACTCACTTGTCCAAAATCAGACCTTTTGTGGCTGAACTCTGGAGCATCTCAGACACATTTAATCCTGTTGCTTCACTCCTCATTCATTCTGTGACAATAGATTTGTGTGAGTAAAAACAGAACTGAAGTTATTATCATTGTTTTGCATCTACCATCATTATGAATAACAAGATTAATTGGATGTATTTAACCTGGCAGGTGTTTCATAATTCTGCAAGCTTTAAAAATGGTTCTACTTTCAAAATAAAAGGCCCTGTTACTGCTTGAGAGGGGAGTCAGTGAGACACCTGACTGAAACCTTCACTTGTGTGTCCCCATTTGCCCTCCAAGAACTTATTGACCTTTTGAGGGCCCGTTTCTTGCTTCAGGTTGTGATTTTTGTTTAAAAACAAAACAAAAAAAACACGGAAATCACAGCTCGGTGCAGCTCCTGCTCGGTGCCCGGCCGTGCCCACAGTGCCACTCTGAGAGCTTCAGTAGGCGGTAGGTAGGAGCCAGTGCAGCCCTAATCCCGGCAGTCCGTGATTTAGCCCCTGGTCCTCCTAATGCTCCTAAAGCCCCAGCTGCTCCCCTGGCCGCGGCGCTCTCTCCGTGACAGACTGCACACCGCTCGCGTTATTAATAATTCACCTAATAATTCACCAGTTCGACGCCGCTGCTGCCGCCTGAAGCACCGGCCCCCCCTCCGCCGCCTCCTCCACTGTAAACAACTGCCCTAATTCCCCGTCTATTATTTGGTGTGTATGCGTGTGTAAACAGGGCACATGCTGGTGAGGTGAGCTATTTAGTGGCTTGATCGTTTTTTTTTTTTCCTCGACAGAGAGGAGGGAAGTGAAGGCGATCTCGCCGCCGGGAGCGCACGGAGAGCTTCCATTTTACGCACCGAGGCATCCGGAGCCGCCGCTGAAAGAAAAGCTCCGCGGACCGACAACGTGTCGCTGTGCAGGCATTCTGCAGCCGTCGGCGAGGCGGTGGCGATTTTTTGAAGAAGAAGAAGAAGAAGCGGAAAAAACTGCAAGCTGCTCTTTCATCTCGTCAGCTTTTGAGGAGGAGGCGGCGAGGGACCAGGGGTGTCCCCCCGTTTTGTGTGTAACTCGGCGTGTGTGTGTGCTCGCGCGTGTTTGTGTGTGTTTGGAACAAGGGAGAGGAGAGAGAGAGAGAAAGATACGAGGGTAAAACAGATCGGACGCGCGGCGTAGGAGACAGCTGCTTTTGGACACGTTTTGGAAACAGAAGCTGCTCGACTGCAAAAAGGCTGCACGCGGAGAGAAAAAAAAGAATATAAACACAACTTACTTTGCATCACCTCTGCCGTCCATTAATTTGAACGCGTTACTAATATTATTTCGCGGGAGCTATTGAGCGTCTCCCAATCTGCTGGACAAGTTTGGCGGCTGAAGGACGCACCTCGGGACTTTGACGCAGACGTCTCTCTGACTTCTTTCTCGCTGGACATGGGCGCATCTGACGCCAAGCAGCGGTAGACGGAGAGCTCGGAGCCGCTGTCCTCTTTTTCCTCCTATCTCTTGCAGAGTGGACCCACTTTTGAAAGAGCGTGTTTTTTTCTAGCTGGGCCTAAGGCCGACTTGTTTAAAGGACCTTTTTTTGCTTCCGGCAACAGCGAAGAGACCAAGTCTTCCTCCCTCAGCTCTCACTCCCTCTCTCACTTTTTTGGAAGCTGAACTTTTAAAGGAAAATGGGGCATTGAGAGGGTTGGCAGATCTCCCCACGCTATAATGGTACGTGCTGTGTAACTCAATAGTTCCCTTCTGTTGGGTCTATAGGGTAAAGTCTATAGGACTGAAAATAAACAAAACGCCGATTTTGTTTAACTGCATTCCTGCAGTTGTTTGAGCTCTTGAATTTCTTTGTGAATGATCAGAACTTTGCTGGAGGTACATTTGGCTCAAAGTGAGGCCACAGATGACGGTACGACACACCTGTGTGTGTGTGTGTGTGAGTGTGTGAGTGTGTGTGTGTGTGTGTGTGTGTGTAACACACAGAGAGAGCGAGAATAGGTGTGCGTTATGCGTAAAAGTAACCACCTGCCAATTCTGATCATTGCAAAGCATCTAAATTCACACTGAATAACCAGAATTTGAAAAACATTTCATAACTTGTGGTCACTGTCAGATATTTTCCCACAACAATGTATTTTAACAAATATCTGTACTTTTTAAAAGTCCAACTTGCATGTTTTTTAAACTGCACTTTCATTGCTGCCATTTTCATGAAATCTCTTCTCTCAAACCCATAACCCTAGTAATCAGCCTGTGTATATGGCACACACACTTACATATATATATGTATATTTAATAATCATTTCCCTGGGTTGAATCAGTGTATCCTCTCTGTAGCGTGAACAATGTGCTGCTGAAGTGTTTGCAGAGGCGTTTGAGTGGCCCTGCAGACACCGACTGACAACGTGGAGGCTGATCTTCCTGCGCTGCTCAGATCAAACAGAATAAAACACAAATGCGGCCACAGACTGAGCAGATCTGAAAGGCCAGCACGCACAGACACTCTGTGGGCGATATTTATTATAATGGCGATTATTATTATGCTCTTTAAAAAAAAGAAAAGAAAAAAAAAGTCCGTGTGGCGCACGACTACTGCATCGTCCTCCACCTTGCACCCGGACTGCTTCTTTTCTATCGGAAGGCGGCTGCTCTTTTTATCAATGGGCACTTCATTTGCGTAGCTGATGACACTTTATAGCGACTACAAGGGGTGGGGAGGTGAGGTGACACACAGACCGTCTTTGTGCCCCCAGAACAAGTGGTGAGAGTGATTACACAAGAAAGTAGCACAAATTAGAGCACCTCAGTTACATTTAATCTGAAAATCGGATGACGATCAGTTAATTACCTCTTTAAATCCTGCAGCATTTAGAGACATAAATATAATATTTTATTAGCAGCATCTTCTTTAGAACGGTTGCATTATTATTGCAGAGGAGCACGTCGGTTTAATCACTGCTTTTTTCTCAGCTAATGATTCTGTAACTGTAGCAAAGCATTCATCAGCATTTAATTATCAGCTTTTCATGCTTTTGCATTCAGATGGCCTCATAAAATTGTGACCTAAATGCTATTTTATTATCAGGCCAAGAGATTTAGGTAAAAGATGCCATAACTTAACTGTATTGTGTCATTTGACATACAGTTTACAGGATCTATTAAATCTGTTAAATATTTCAGGGTGATGATGAGCAGCTTTTCTTGCAACATATACAACATTACAGAGTAGATTATAAACAATATTCAATATTTTACAAATATACTTCTTTAATTATTTGGAGATGTGTTTATTGATCAAAGTTTTCTATGGAGTTTGTGCATACTAATGCTATTTAACACCAAAACAACTCACTCAGTAACCCTCTGGCAAGTTTATATTAGACAAGTTGGCCCCTAGGAATAAAATGTAATAGCTTATATAGACTAAAAACACTATTTTATTATCATTTTGAAACAACAGTGTATTTATCTCACTAATAAAGGCGAACATTACACAAAAACATGTGTGTGAAACCACAGAAATTCTAAGTAATACAGGATAATTGGGTTTGAAATCTCCCCATATGAGTGTTTAATGCTGATTGAATACATTACAAAAGGCACATTGTAATTTTCTCATTGCCAAAAGTGTTCAGTACAGACGTTTGTCTCAAATTCAGATTAAGGAGAATGTTCAGTGTTATTAACGTAAGTAAATGCTTTCTGTACAGTAACACCGTCAAGTGTTTATTCGGTTTGCTCACGCACTTTTATCAACTTTAAAAGAGCAACTTGATTTCTGTCCTCATGAAGGGCACACTGTCCACACATTCTGTCACATCAGTAGGATGCAAACACATATTTTCGTGTGTTTTAAATATCTGTATTACATAACTTTTATGGGGTCACCTGCCAAAAAACGTCTGTTGGCCAACGTTGCTGGGACGCACTGTCATACCTGCACAACAGCACCAGAAGGCCTCAAGCGGCTTGGAATGTCAAATCGCAGGCCGCATGTGCTTTCTGATGTCAGCCGTCCAATTATCTGTCTTTTATTTCTGCAGGTAAGCGAACCATTAGACAATGGTTTTGTAACTGGCAGTCATATTACAATCCTCATTTTGTTTTGATTGCGGGCCTATAATTTCACAGTTGGTTGCGCTGCGGTTGTTGCAGAGAAAAACCTGCCAACCACAAAATCTGTCAGTCAAATAAAAGTCAAGAAAGTTCCCAGTGCCAAGTTGGGAGGTGGGCGTGAACCCTGCCATATTATTAAATGAATTTTTAGAGTATCATTTCAGTTGAGTTGGAAGTGGGTGACACATTTGAAATGAGCTCAACACGCTGCTTTATTGAGTCATACAGTGTGTGGAGATGTGTGTGTGTGTGTGTGTGCTGTAATGTAACTCTATGCTTCCTAGTCTTTGTGGTAAACTCTGCTGTATTAGAACCATAACCACAAGAAAATCTCCCCATGGATCAGTCCTTGTGTGACACAAAGGGCTGATTGTACCAGCCCAAACCTCATTGTTAAATGCACTTAGCTGGTGCAGCTAGACCTTAACTGAGTGTGGTTTGGCCATTAAAAAAGAGCTTGAATAAGGACCCATGTAGGAAAAGAGGTGCCAGTGGCATTGGGTTACCAAATGTACGGAGGAGGTGGTGCAAGCAGTGTGGCAGTGAAATGTTGTAGCCCGGGAAGTTCAGTGTTACAATTGGCATGGTATTATCTACAGGCCACAGTCCATAGCCTATCCTGTCTAGCAAGATCAGTAGTTGACAGGCCAGGTGCCAGGCCGAGTGAATCTTGGGGTGTGTCACAATGTGCGCTCTGTTCAAACTTGTTTCACCGTAACAGTTTTGGTAAAAGGATAGTTGTGTTTTTTCACATGAAGTCGGGACAAGCTATTGTTAGGGCTGGCATAGTTTCACATCTATTAAGCAGGCATTCAAAAGTTTCACCTAACCTTTGATTGGAACCTCACACACACACACACACAGTTGAATATCTGACATAAGTCAAATGTTTTTTGCTTAAGTCATCTGAAACAGTTTTACGCGGCTGCCTCCTGCAGTCAGGCCTCCTTAACAGACTCACTGTTCACACCATGTGCCGCACGCCTTATCCAGAATCCCACCATTTACTATTGTGTAAAACACAACTGCACAATTAAGCCAAATGCAATCTTCAGCTCTGCATCTTGGCTGTACTTCTGACCCAACTAAACCTTCAGGACCCGCAAGTGGAGTGAAATAATTAGCCCCACTCTGCTCAGCCATCCATCCATCTATCTTTTTTTTTTTTAATGCAGCCCCTCAGTTTCTCATCTTCTTTCTTAGTCTCCCCGTTTTCTCGTCAGCCCCCCCTGAGATGGCTGTGTGAAAAATTGTATTTTTCCAACATTTTTCCCCGAGGTAGCTTTGGCAGGGACTCACACGGCGGCCATTTCTGCCTTTCATACACTCCTCACACACCATGGAACAGATCGCCGGTGCGGCCTGGTGTCTTTGAAGTGGTTGCCATCTCACGCAGGTTGGCTGGACCGTCTCTTTCCTCTCCCCATCCCCCCCATTTTCATCCTGTGCCTTAAACTTGGCAATGTTATTTTCAGCCACCGAATCCTGATGATAAAAACGTGTTTAAGACACAATGGCGGTGATAATAATTATGGTTTTTTAAAAAGATGGACTGACAGCGCTGATAATGGTTTGCGGTCGATGACTGTGCGGCGGCCAGAATAAATCCTATTTGGACACAAGAAGAGGACTGCACCAGGTGTGTGTGAGCAGTGCAAGTTTTGTGTGTGTGTGTGTGTGTGTGTGTGCGTGTGTGTGTAGGTGGTGTGTGTTCGTGTGTAACTGCTAATGTGAGATGCAGAGAGACAGAAAGATAGAGAGGAGGATCATTGATATGCTGCCATTCATGTGCTTTAAAATGGAGCCATCTGAGAACAAATTCCACCATCAGGGCTTTTCATACACAAAGCTCTGTGGAGGTGTGTGTGTAAGTACATGTGTGAGCGTATGCGCAAGTGTGTGAGCAGGTTTTCGGAGATCTCACCTCCAAAGAATTTGGCCATATGGTCATCAACACATATACCCAGAGAGAGAATGAGACAGATAGAGACTGAGCCAAGGGAAGACTGAGGGAGAAAGTGAAAGAGAAGTGTCTTCTTTTGTCAGTGGAGAGGCAGTTTTAAACAGATCCTATACCCCTACCTTAGATCAGATGGCTCAGACAAAAAAATAAAAAAAATCTTCCACTGCATCCACTACTCCACATATCTGTGGAGTAGGAAAATCTGTCTCAATTAACACATTTGCATTGGGCGATGATGGACTCCAAATAGGTCACTGACTCAATCTCCCGCCTCCGAATCTTCCCTCTAAAATGTTAATTAAGGAGGGCTTTGAGATTTTTTCGCTCAGGGCTGGCCATATGGGCCGGGCATATGTTCTATATATATAGTACAATATATAATTCATACACTGCTGCAGGAGAGAGTGTTTGGGGGCCTGGAGTTTTTTGAGGGGTTTACTACAAAGGGAGTCAGTATGTTCTGGCCTCCCCAGTGGCAGGTACAGAGCTTAGCCTATTCATTAGCTTCATGTTATTCACTGTTGCACAATGGGAATGAGGTTCATCAACACCTGTTTCTTTGGCTGACAACATAAAGAGGGCATTTAAATTCCTCTTTGTTGGTTGGTTAATATGAAATGAGAGCAAATTAACTATTGTTAGAGTGCAGTTTCTTTTTGTGTGCTTCACATTGTTCCTCCTGAAGTCAGAATTAAAGGTTGGGTAATGCTGAGATTCTGTGGATATGAAGAGCTACATATGTACAAAGATTTCTCACAAATAGTCAGTATGTTTCCTTACACACTCCCAGTTGTCCCAGTGCCATCCACCCAGACACCCATTCACCAGTAGAATGAGGCAGTGGCAGCCAATGAAAACAGCTCTTTCCCACCCGCAGCTTTTTGGGTTCGGCTCAACCAATCAGGGAAGGCTTGCTTGTGCACCTGACCCTGTTTCTGGCCGAGGACGGCCAATCACAGAGGCTGCAGCACACCTGATGCATTGTGGTCTGTTTGCTGGTAATCGGCAGGCTCGCGCTGGTGCGGACCCCCACACAGGTGCTGTGGATCCAGGCCATTATTCTGACCGGCAGCCAATCAGATGCATCGTTTCATTATCAGACACATGTGGCCTGGCAGACTTTGAGCGCTCGCAGTTTGTCTCGTGTGTGCTCTCTTTTGGGTTTTAACATGTACGTGTGTGCATTTGAGGAACTCTACTACCCCAATCCCAGAATGCTTTGCTGTCTTATCAGCAGGCCTCTTTCACTGTGTTCCTGGCTTCATCATCATCTTGAGACTCAACAATAGGCACTGTGTTGCCCCCTCAAGGAGTCGAGGGCCTCGGCAATAAAAAGAGACTAAAAATAAAAAAAACATGTTTATGGACTAATAAAGATGATTAGAAATCGCACAATTGCAGAAAAATGGAAGGTTTGCGAGTGCAGATTATCTGTAATAAAAGCTGAGGGGAGAGACGGGGGAGAGAGGGAGAAAGAGAGTTAGCTGTACAGACCTCTCATTGCGAAGGATATGAATAGCCTTTGTTTTCACCACAACTCAGGGCTGTGTGGTCTGCCAACGTCTGGCTCTTATTATGGGGTTTGTGTCTGTGTGTCTGCGTAAGTGGCATGCACGTGTGCACTGGTGTGTGCTTGTGTGTGTGTGTTGCCGCGCGTTCGTGTGCAAGGCCAAGAGCGCATGGGTGTGGAAAAAATGTATATACGTACGGGTGATTATATTTTCAAGAGGGTCAGACTATATGTGTGTGCATTCAAACATTTCCTCACAACCAGATACGCTGTGTTTTCTCTGCTCCCGTTCACTAAATAAATGTGGCATGGGGTCTTGGGTTGGCACAAGCGTGTGTGCATGCTTTTTTATCCGTTAAAGTTGTGAAATGAAATAGGATTTCACAGAACGGCACAGCGGCTGTGGGATTTGGGCTCCCTTCGGCTAAGTAGAGTGGGATAGGTTGATCCAATCAACGGCAGAACTGCAAGGAGAGCCTATTTCACAGCTCCGGGCCCTGCCAGAACCCTGTCTGCCCGCCTGCCTGCTTGACTTAGAATACAAATGAAGCTCCCTGAATGCACACCTACACACATATGCATGCATACACACTGGTACTTACAGACAATCTGACTGAGGATTTATAAAGCAAGTGCTTCTGTGGAGAAATGAAACCGGCAGGGGTTATGAGACTGTCTCACATATTACAGGTAAATTCTAGGGCTGCATCACAAAGAGGAAGCAAGAAAATCCAGGTTTTTATCAGGGTGACTTCAGGAAATGATCGGTCACAAATGTCTGTGTGGATTTTACGAAATTCTCAAAACTGCAAGTGTTTTCTTTTCACTGCATAAATTCTTAGGGCTAGTGTTGCTTAATATTTATTTAAGAATAACAAAAAGCCCAGTATAACATTGTCTTTGGTAAATATTAAAATGTTTTAATGATCCCAAAATTCATCGCAAAGTCTATTCCTTTCATTTGAACATCATAAAGAGAAGCAGGCGCTAGAATTTCTGGCACCTTTGCGCTGAAATCATTTGAGATTGGCTTCCGAAGAGAGTCGCGAACAATGTGGCCAAATTACTGTGCAACTAAACTGAGAACATTTTAATTAAATAACTATCTTTCTGTTTTTCAGGCTACTGACACCTACCTGGTGAACGACGATCCTACTAGAGGCCCAGGGATGCCTGAATGTTTCCTCGTATCCGACACATATAGGGTATACACACCCCTCAACACAAACACACTCTAAGCTTTCTATATCCATCCTTGTGTTTGCATCCCAAGATTTATTTCCTGAACACACCAACAAGCCCAGTCCATTAGAAATAATCTCTTTTTTTCCCCTTTGTAAAGATTTACTACAGTTGAAAGGCCATTCAGAGAACAAAAGACTCATTAGTGCATTTTGCAAAAATCATTTTACAAGCTCAGACTTCAGCACGATGAAAACTATATATGTTAACTAGATAATTATGTTCATTCTTCTCATTCTGAATGGGAGCTTCTGGTGTTAATGTGTTCAGGAAATACATCCACATTTTGTGTTGACACTCTGCTGTTAGCTGGCTCATACATCCATTTCCTGTAAACTCTCTCACATATCATCGTGGATATCCTGAATTCATCTGTCGACTGTGCTGACATGTGGCAACAGTGCCCTGCAAAAACATTATATTTCCTAAAAATGTCCGCTTTTTTCAGTGACACGTATTTTTTGCAAGGTATTATTTACGCTTGGCAGAAGTTTGGCTTTGTTGCAGGATCTGCACACATTTTCTTCATGTCGAGGACAGAAGTTAGAAGCCAGTTAAAACAAAGTAAAATGCCAGACAAGATTTGTTTTGCAGGACACTTTCTGTGTGACATGTACTGCATGTTGTCATTTTCATAAATTTGTTAAAACACCATGTTTCAGGGAGAGTTTGCAGATAACTGCTCTGCTGCCTGGAAAACTGCTTCCTTGGCCCGCGTGCCGCGATCTGACATGTTGCATTTTCCGCTTAAATTAAGGACTGATGACATCAGACTATACATTTTCTTCCTGCTGAATACAAACACGGTAGAAACGCAGTAATCCAAACCAGTCGGAGTATACCGTATGAGCAGCTATTACACACAGTAAACACATAAAAAGCAGCAGGCGTAACACATTGCTCTGCACACACACTCAGATTGCAAACAGATCCATAGAGTCTCTGGGATCCACACTGTGTATAATATGCTTGTTAGCCATAGCGGCCAGTCAGCCATTTCTTTCTGACTGCATATGCCTGTATGCATTTGACTGGCGTGCTCCTTCCCAGAGCACACATAAACAGCTTACTCAAACAATATTTACACTGTACGGTGTAGTAAACGGTACAGTTACACATATTTTCCGTTCACATATTTCCTGCCTTTTGAAAGACAGCCTCAACCACCTGTCTCACACATTTAGCATGCTAATGGCAGTATCAGTATGCTACATCACTTTCAATATTTAATGGCCTAGCCACAGGCAGTGGTAAACAGCAAGTATATGGGTAGTGCCGTGTGTCAATGAGAGACCACAACATGCTAACTTTAGACACACCATATGGTTTTCTAGTGGCAAACGTAGTCTAAGAAACCACTAGATGCCCGCGCAGTCAAGGGGCTTTCATAGGTGATGCCCAGACCGGCCTGTTCGATCACGAGCGGAGAGAGAGAGAGAGTTTGGAAAGAAAACCTGAGCGCCAGTGTTTTGTAACTCCAGCGGTTGCTATAGTTTGTTTGTTACAGCCAAGTGCCTGCGCTGAATACTGAGATGGACATCTAATGCCAGGCTGAAGCCGGAGACAAAGACAATGTGTAAAGTCAGACAGGCGAAAGGGACAGTATGTGTGTGAGATGAGGACAGCATGAAGAGAGAAAGAACAGCAAAAAGAACAGAAAAACAGCACCGAAAAAATACCACTGTGAAGGAGAAAAAGGGGGTAGCCAGTAAGAGAAAGAGGGAAAGTGAGGGAGCACACAAAGGCTTTGGGGTTTGGGCCTGTGCCGCGGTGGGGTGTGGTTTGGAAAGAGGAGAGACTTTGGGAAAAGAACACTACACCTCAATATGCTTTACTTTTTTTCACTTTTATTTAGTATTTCCCTCTTTCTTCTCAGTCTAATACTTTTTGTGGTTGTTTGTGCCAGCGTATCTTTGACCACCAGACATTTGTGTCCATTCTGTACATGTGTGTGCACATGTAACTTGTGTGTGAACTGTACATTATATGCATGTGTGTGTCTGTGGTGTGAGCGTCTAAGTATCCTACATAGGCTGAGGTCTCGTAAAGCTGCACAGCTTCATATCCCCCTGAAAAACTTGGCATACGAGCACTGGGGTGACCTCAACCCCGAAAACCGCACCCTTGCGCACTCAGACACACACACACACACACACACACACACACACACACACACACACACACACACATGCACATATGTGTGAACACACTTTTGCACAACTCCAACACACACACACAGACATATGCGCATTCAGAATTGTATTCGCACATAGGCGCACACACACTTCCAAACACTAATGCTGTCACACACACTCTCACTTACACACTCGCGCACACATGCACAAGGCAGGGGCTTATGTATAATTGCAGGCACTCTGCCTGCATATATGAGTTTGATTAGGCTGAGGAGCAGGGAGCGGGCGAGGATAAAGCCAAGCCTGATTAGAAACAGAGTGCATCGCTTCCATACAATAGGAGTCACAATGAAACTGGTTTAGACCACTTTGCCCAAGTTCAGGTATCTTTTGTTTGCATTTATGTATATGGTACACTGGAATATGACTTGGAATTAGCTAAAAAGGAGGGAAATGGGAAACCAAGAGGTATCACAGCTGAGTAAATTACAGTCAGAGACAGTGACATTTACAACTAGCTGTAATAATTTTGGACTCCTTTAGTTTAACTCATTGACGTACCCAGAAATACTGACAATATCTAAATTCTCACTGAATATATTGTAAATTATAACTTTCAGATGAAGAGCTATTTGCCCCAAATTGAGCAGCAAAGAGCATCCTCAGCAAAACGGACAGAGCTGGGCCTCATGTCCAGCCGTGACACCCTGTAAAATGCATTAAAATACAAATAACTGGCCCACATGTTTCAGCTGTACCAAACGCTCATTTCCCAGCGGACGTTTAATTCACTGTAACACACAGTCCAACTAAAAACACGGGGGCCTCTTCGGCTTAAGACACTCGAATTAGTCGTGCAGAAAGCTTTGCGTCACCATCACAACAAAAGACCACAGCATAATCTGAGTTGTAAATTTAAAACTTTCTCGTTTCTATTTTGGTCACAACTTGGGCTTGCTTCTGCATTCTTCATAAGACCAAAGGATATGAAAGCAAGAAGAAGAAGAAAAAAATGTCAGGAAATCTGAGCCATCAATCACTCGCTGTGTGTTTGCTGTGTGCTCACTGGCAAAAGACAGTTTTATCAAACAAAAGCAAAAAATATACTTAAGGCTTAGACAGATATGCCTGCACTGGAGGGATTATTTAAAGAAGACAATGTGGGAAGGTTTGTGGGATTTTAAACTCATGCCACAAGCTATTGAAATGTTTTAAGTAACTTTAAAGAAAGATAGATGGATAGATGGTTAGATAGATGGAAGTAAAAGTGTAATTTTAAATAGAAGACACCTGCAGAACTGTAAGTGCAAATTTAAATGCCATATGAATATAACGTTTAATAAATATATACAGTATATATAGATAATAAAATAAGAAAACAAGGTAACTGCACTGCTCGTTGAGGATCACAAACGCACCATAGTGCAGCAGGAACAGTGCATCTGAAGCGGGGATTTTTAGCGAAGCACTGAATCTTTCCAAAACGTCCAAAAACGCACCATTTCAAATATAAAGTTAGGTTTGTGTCAATCAGAGAAAAGCGGGGAGGGAGAGAGAGAGACACAGCGAGAGAGAGAGCGAGAGAGAGAGAGAGAGGCAGCGTTAGAGAGAGAACGAGGGAGGGAGGGAGGGAGAGAGAGAGCAGCAAAACTTTCCCCTAAAGTTATTGCCGAGCTTTCACTGCGAGTGAGGCGGGGTTACAGCCTGGACTGAGCCACAGCGGCTTTGCAATGCGGCACCGCAGCGAACCTCCATCCAACTTTGTTATCAACAACTCCAATTCTCATCTCTAGACACCACCATGTACTCCCCTTACTGCTTGACACAGGTATGGAAACCAAGTCGCCGTTTTATCGCTACTCTTCGCCGCTTTTTAAACATTTTTTCCGGTGTCGTGCGCCTCCGGTCTGCTTCTACTGTACGCGGTTACAGTGTTGTGTTTGTGTGTCGCGCTGCCGCTGCTTGTCATTTGTTGCGTATTAAGGACCTTTTTTTTCAAACTCTGCTCTCTTTTTTCCCGTGTTTAACCTCCCTCCCTCTTTCTCTCCCTTCTCTCTCTCTCTCGCTCTCTCTCTCTCTCTCGCTCGCTCCCTTCTCTCTCTCCCCCCGTTCTTTTTTTTAATGGCACTCCTCCAACGGGCTTTTCTTGTGCGTCTCATTGCGCATGGTTTGGAGAGAAAATGGCGCTTCTCCCAAATCTATTTTATATAAAACGGAGGTTGGAGAAAAGGGGAAGGAGGGCTGGTTGCCTCTCCTGGCAGCTGGCGACTAATTGCAAACACTCCGAGGCAATAATCGTCTGCTTCGACAAATATCTTAAAGCTCGTATTAAGTTCTAATACTTGAGTTGCGGGACGGTGGATTTTTTTAGGGGGGTTTCTGACTTGCGGCTGTTCGGGAGGTCTGTCCGTCTTCAGTCGCGGACGGCGATGGGGGCCTTCTAGGGTCACCGATCATACCTGCCCCCTGTTTTAGTGTATTCTTGCTAAGCAGCCTCGTTTTGAAATAAAACTTTATTTTGTTAAATTTTTAAAAAGTTTATCAGGCACAAAGACGTTAGGAGAGTTGGTGAGGGTGTCTGTGGAGATAAATGACAAAATCCAGTAATTATTTAAAGAAGAAATATACCTACATGTTTTAGAGACTCTCATCAGTTATTCTGTGGTGTCTAAATTAAAGTCAGGGTGGATTTTTTTTTTCTGAGGGATTCGCTCCGTTGAAAAACGTGTCATGCGTTTTCATGTGCGTAATTTCCAAAGGCCGTTTGGGGTAATGGTCCAGTGAGAGCAGCATGAATATGGATTTTTCTTTGACTTATTTTCAAACAATCTAATAGATCCTATAACTGACACATCACTTTTTAATATTTATCTCACATGTTTGCCCGTAAATGCAAAATTAGGCTTCAGACTGAGTTTTGACCTTTTGAACTTCAACTTCTCTGCGCACTTCTGCTGCTAAACAGCCAAAGTATAGAATTATGTTTATTTATCACCTCAAAGATTTTGTAATTTATCATAAATATGTTATATTTCTGTAGAAAATATCCACCAGAAATAATGTCTAAGTGAAATTTAAAAAAAAAATACTGGGCCAAATCTGTATCTAAACCGCTTTTGGCACAAGGGACGCTTGTTGATTCTTTTTGCTGCTTTAAAAAGAAAAAAAGATCACAGTAAATATATTTTATTTCTGAGCTGAAAGTGCTGAATATCTAATAAGTTATTTTCTGCAACTCAAACCGAATCGTTTCACTCATGAGAGCAAAGGTCAAGCTGCAAATGACCTTTTTTCGTTTTCCTCGCAGCGCAGCGCTTTTTGTCCCTAAAACTACTCATATATTTAAAGTTGTGTCTGTTAAATAAGCATGTGCTTCCCAGACGCGCACATTTAGTGCAGCCACTGCAGAGTTAACACACGAGGAGTGCAGGCGCGCCGAGCCTGCAGCTTCAGGCCGCCGCAAGTCGGTTTTCTCCCTCTGCCGCTCGGCTTATCGCATTAGACAACCGCTTCAGTGTCATTTTTATATTTCAGTATTTTAAAATCAAACTGCACTTTAAAGATCAAGTTGAATGTGAGCGTTTAAATCAGTATTTATTAGGAGGTCATGTGTATTTTTTCACCTGAGCTCCACTTAGTCAGGAGTTACAGATGCACTGCAAGAAATTCCATTTAACACTCCCATGCGTAATATTATTTATGTATTCATTTATATTGTGAAATGATTTGGCATTATGCAGTCACAGGTGTTTAGCTTCAGGCGTGGAGGTGAAATTGTCAGTCATACAAGGAGGTCACGGCCTGCGGAGTTACCACTTTTGTGTTGTTATTTTAGGAGCTTTATATTATGTTTAATATATTTTTCCAAATATATTCGAGATAATGTTGGAGTTTTACACAGTTTCTGTGATGCAGCAAAAAAAAGAAGAAAAAAACTCATTCCTTTCCTTAAACAGAAAAGTCTGGTTTTGACGAGCTCCGTGGAAAACACGCAGGATTCCTTCCCAGTGTTATTTCAGGCCCTCGGACCAGACCTCAGCGTGTTTCTGTGACTTTATGAAGTTTGTCAGAAAGAAACGGACACAGATTTTCTCAAATGCAAGAAAAAATATATTTCCTCTTCTCTCTTTTTGTCACTGCAACAAAGTCAGATTCTTCACCTCTCTCTCTTTAAATGTTTTCTTTCTTCCACTTTTCTCTTGACCTTTCTCGCGTCTGCGCGTTCTAAACAGCGAGGGAGACATTTTCTAATCAATAGTCTATTTGATTTGCTGCGTAAAATAAGTCCAACAGCCCTACTGCATATTTAGCACAGATAATTTTCCAAGCCTGGTGGTATGAGGCAGAGGTCCGCATCGAGTTTCCTCTTTCTTTCCATTAATTAAAATTAATTGGCAGCAGATCCTCTCTCACGAGCGCCGCATGGACGCGTGCTGCCCATATGCGCGATACATATTGATCTGCTTAGGCTGCTGTTATTTCGTCTCCGGCTTTCACTGATGGATATCAAGCAGGGCTGATTTGTTTGCATTCTCTCATATCTTCCCGCGGAGCTCGTGTTTGTATTCAGAGGATATTAAGATAACATCGGTCAAAAATTAACTTTAAAGACGCCCGTGCATCCTGCTCACACCTGTAATTAAAACCTGATTCCAAGCATTTAGCTTTAATTTAGCTGTGATTGCTTTTAATCATCTGTGGTTTGATGCTGCAACAAAAAACAAGAGGGGGCCGGATTGTTTGTTGTTCTTCGACTTTGGTGCGTGTGCGCATCCACGAGCGCACGGATGATGGATGATGGATACTGACGTGCGTAATGTTCTTGTAACCGCGCTGCTGCTGCCGTCCAGTGACTCCATTAAGATTCTGTTCTTGATCACAGCCGTGTAAATAATTCACAAATCACAGAAAACATGCAAAACTGGTGTAAACAATCTACAATGTATTATTAATGCTGATAAAAGCTTTGCTGGAATGGCCTGGTAGGTGACGCACCCGATCAGCCAAAAGTGCACTTGCCAAACGTTACCAAGAGGGGTTTTTTGTACTTTCACGGGGCTACGTTGCTTTGTTTCACATCCCTGTGACGGAAATACATTTGCATAAAGTTTTCATGCGTTTTTTCCCCTCTTTTTTGAAGGTCGAGAAGGCGTCGTTAATTAAAAACTTTTATGTGCTGCGTTTGGAAATCAATTATTTCAGACTCCAGTTAAGTCCCGCTTATCCAAATGAGATGGGCTGCTAATGTGGGGCTACAGCGCGTCTCACAAACGCAGCCAACTTTTGAAGCTTTGCTGCAGACTCAGAGATGTTTAACAATGTGCGGGAAAGATTGTTTAACCGTTTTCCCCCCTGCACGGTTCGCAGACAAAAAGTTTTATTTGCTTTCCTCGATTCTCGCTCATGAGCGATTCATGTCCGATTATATGCACTTCTTAAGGGGGTTTTAGATTTTGGAGATCAAATGAGTCCTTGAAATTCGCTCGGCCACGCAGATTGGCAACGCACTTGAAAGCATGAAGGGAAATCTATACATACTGTAACCATGCCATATACCCATAGCAACAGAAAAAAAAAATGTGGTCAGTATCTTTGGTGATGGAGATAAAAGCACTTGTGTGTAGTTTGGTGTTTATGCGCATATGGGGGAGCGTGCAGTCTGTGTGGCAATATGTGAGTAGCCCACACATGCAGTTTGTGTAGTTATATTGTCCTGAATATCTACTTATTGAAACACCACACACAAAGCCAAATGTTCTGCTTTCACCTATTAAAGTCAGAGGTTCGAGGTCTAGGCCTTCGTAACTGTCCACGTGTGTGGGCGTTTTTGCACAGTGTGTGTGTTTCTTACTCCTGCTCCGTTTTGGACTGGTGGCTCTCCTGCGTCAGCCGTCGGTTCTGGTTTCACTGGGACCGGACGGTGACGGCGGCGGTGCTGGTGTAAGTCGAGGTGGGCCTGCATGATCTGGTAACATACCGAGCCTTACCGGGTTCACTTTGCACCACACACACATGGCACAGGCACACAAAAGCACACACACACTACTACTACTAATCCTGCTCGCACAGGTCCTAGTTAGTAGGCACAGCACAGGCAGCGGAGAATAGGTTTGCTGTAGTGGACGGTGAGCAGGGCTAAACGTGGCCTGCCAACTGAAGGCCAGCGGCAGGCAGACAGGCAGTGGGTTGCAGGCAGAACCCAGGGGTACACTGTGTTCTTTTTACTTATTCATCCTTTCTGCTGGAGGCAGACCAGGTCCACCTTACACGGCTTGGCCCAGAGTGAGAGCTGGTAGGGAGGGATGGAGGGGAAGAGTGCAGGGAAGTGGCACCAAATGTCTATATCAGTTGAACATTCTGAATTCATTTTCGGAGATGAAGTCCTTTAAATACCGAAAATAAGTCCATCCTTAGTTCAGAGTCAAATGTGTGTGGATGCTGCAAATATTAGTTTTAGTTTGTAACATAACAAAAAAATGTGCTATTGCAGAGACCATAAGGCCCCGAAGCCAAACCCTGAGGTGGCTTGTGGACAGTCCTCCTCTCCCTGTGTGTGTGTATGTGTGTGATTCTGTCTTGGAGGTGGGTTAAATCCAACACTGTGGTGCTCTGCTTATCCCTTATCTGTGCAGTCTTCCTGACTGCCCATAGAAAATGGATTTACCATGCTTAACTGAGGCAGTTGGCACAACAGGGTAATAGGTGGCTGTCCCCTGGATGGATGGGCATGTGTTCGTGTGGCCGATACGTGTGTGTCAATGCCTCTGCCTTCTAGTGTGGATTAGGTTTAGGCTGATCTGTGGCCAGTGGAAGCAGGCGGCCCCTATAGCGGTCTTATGTTGGTCTGAGATATAGTTTTGTTTACCAACTCATACGGCACACACATGTATAGACTCACACACACGTCTTAAATCAGACTGAGTGCTCGCATATGTTATAGATAGATAGACAGACATGTGGCAGAGGAGCAGCAGAGTCAAAATCACTTCAGTGTGCTGATACTGGGAACATCTCTCTCCGTTTAGCCTCTGCCAGTTTTTGTCATGAGAGCAAAAAGTACTCCAAAATCAAATAAACACAATTATCCCTCAGAGCTTTTGTTGTTGTGATGCTCGCAACACGATATAATTTTACATTTGGCTGGAGGTAAGAATCAGGTGTGTAAACCGAGTGAGTGATTGACTGATAATTGCATAACCCTCCCCGTGCAAAATTGTTATTATTATTTTTTTCTCAGGTATGAGAATCAAAGGTGCAGCAACTAGCGGTTCACAGTCATTTAACACGAAAAGACTTTAGTTTGCCAGCAAGGGATGAGATCATCAGAGAGTGGAAATGTGAGGAACCAATAAGGAATCAAGGGATGAGAAGATGCAAGAGGCAGTGAACTGCAGTCTCCTTGCAGCTGCTTGGGGACAGACTCCCCTTCACCTTCATCCTGCTCCTCCTCCTCCACCCCCTCAATTAGCTCCCTTTAAAAGAGAAGTAACGGTTAGTGAGAGATCTGCATTGTTCCAGGATGAGCCTCAGTTGTTGTTGTTGTTGTTTGTCTCTCTCTCTCTCTTTCTGTGTCTTTCTCCATCCCCCTCCTCTGTGACCCATTGGTGTGTTTTTCGTTCTTTTTGATTTTCTCAGAGGCTTTTTTTTGTGGGGGTAACCCCACTGAATGGGACAATGCAGCCTAGCGTGAAATTAAAGCTCTTAGTTAGTTTGGAGTTGCTCAAAAGAGGATTTTACACATGCATGCATTCATCACCCTCCCATACGCTATAGATATAGCTAATTAGAGGAAGTACACCCTATGTCGAGCATCAAGAGCCCAATTAAAAGAGTAGGGGAAACCTCGGTGTGCGAGATCTAGGCCAAATCAGCTCGGTGAATGCCTTTCTATTGCTCTGTGTGTGAACAGTATGTCTGCCTCCTTAATCCAGGCGGTAAAATATGGACAAGGCTGATATGAGAAGCGCACAAGTTTCATTAACATATGCATGTCACGTACTCGGTAAGTAAATCAAGAAAACATTCAGATTGATCATCCTGACAGGCGAGCGTCTGATTCAAAACAGATTGGGCAGCTCTTGCTGACTCTTCCAAGTCTCATTTTGGAAATAGCCTGCACCAAAATGTCTGTTGTGCGTGCACATTGGAGTTTTTTTTGTTGTTCATCTCAAAGGAATAAATTTGCGCTTTATTACCATCAAACTTGACAGTCCTTAAAGCAGCAAAAGTTACATATTGGCAGAACAAATGTGGACTAAACGATGGCCGACTACTGTTAAGCTTGAGTCAACACGACTGCTGTATCTGTAAAGTGTAGTTGATGGACATACATAGGTCAGCCTGTATGGCCACTAGACTCCACTGTGTTGAAAGACTGCTTAAGGTCATTTATTTTTGCCACTGCGGTGTGAAGCAGAGGCAGCCCAGCGCAGAGCAGCAGCAGTCCACATCACCCATGGGACCGATAACTGAAATATCCACCAGGCCTAATGAATATGTCTGACACAAATACACTAACAATCTTTCAATTACTTTATTCCCAGTCTTATCAGGTAACACACACGCACGGCCCTACGTCCACAGTGTAACTCCTGGTCCTAGAGGCCTCCCATGAGCAGCCAGTGAATCCAGTTAGTGAGTCAGACTTTGTGGAACAAAGTGTGCTACTCTCTGATTCTCTCTCTCTCTCTCTCTCTCCCGTTGAGAGTGCTGGCAGCTCGCCAGGGGTGGAAAAATCTATAAGCCATTGCGTAATATACCATATCTTTACCTTGGTTGAACCCTGTGCAAGATCCACAGCTGTGCGAGCACACAAACAGAGAAATGAGTGAGTTAATGCCTCTGTGTGTGTGTGTGTGTGTGTGTGTGTGTGTGTGTGAAGACAGAATGACAGAAAGAATTATTGTCTTATGTTGTTTTGGGAATTTGAGGAGAGTGGT
>OMNN01055453.1:0-11581 GCA_900302755.1 Chromis chromis
TAGCCAGCTAGCAGACAGTAAGGATATAGTTAATACATTTTACAAAAAGGGTATTTAGTTAGAATCGCTGACTCACCTTAAATGTGGCTGTGTGGGTTTTCCTCTGTTGTTGATTGCATTGTTGTGTATCTCTCTGTGTTGGTCCTGTGATGGACTGGCCACCTGTCCAAGGTGTACACAGCCTTTTCAGTGTAGTTTTACGTTAGTTTTCACTCTGAAATTAAACACAGAAATGAACTGCTGGAACGATGACAACCTTATCTGCATTTGGGGATTCTTGTCATCTGACCTACCTGCATATCCACCTGTGCACACTGCCGGTTATCTTCTGTGTAGAGCACAGCGTTAGCAAAATTAGCAAGTTATTTCACATGTGTAAGGCTCATATACTGTAAAATCTGCTAAATGCATCAGTGGATTACCCTGTGGACCATTAACAGGACGATGGCAGCCATTTCATTTTGATGGTCGGCCAACTGTGGAGGAAAACTGTTGCTGTGGGACCCGTTAATGCCAGACTTGTAAAATCTGTGTCCATGGATGACAGTAATCTCAGCTGTGGCACTAAAACAAATGAATCTATGGCTTTGATAAACATTGTTATCCTGGAGATGGTGTTTCACCTCCCCAAAATCAACTAGAAGAGAAGACCTCTTCAGCACAAACACGCTAAACGGGAAACTATCCACAGCCATATACATGCAAACAAACTAATATCATCTCATCGTGTTAAAAATAGATTTTCCTGTAATTAAAAAATAAAACTGGCATCTTATCTGAGGAAATTTGCTGATGCTGTTATAACAACAAAATGTCCAGTCAAAGCTTTAAAACTTGGCTGTGAAAGTGTTGCACCCTTGTGGAGAATAGCAGCTAAAAGGAAATACCAGAATAAAACAGCAAACATCAAAATCCAACATACTGTATATTCTAATATTGTACAGATATTTAGCCTGCAAGGTATGTTATCCTGTTTCCTATAGTTCTGCATTAGAGGCCAAATATTTTGCAGGTTTTTTTTCTTTTTAAAGAAATCACAGGCAGTGTAAAGATAAGATTCCACACTATGCTGGTAGTTGCCTTTTCGTTTTTTATATATATTTTGCTCTTTTGTGTTCACTAATCTCCTGACAGGCTCTGCAATTCACAGCATATTTTTTCCGCTGGGAACTCCTTCTGAAATGAAGCATCTTTTCGAGCATTTGACGCACATGGACAATTAAAAAACATTAATCGATCCAGCGGACGGTATAACACTTCTCACGGGAGGAAATACAGTTTGCAAAGCAGCGGCGTTGTTGCAAAAGCGTTGGTGATTGTCAGCCAATGCATCTGTGTCAGTTCTTTAAACGGCACCATCCACATCTCAATCTTACTCTTCACATTTGTGTGTTCATTCCTCAACAAGCAACTTGACAGCATCGTCTCTTCTTATTTCCCTCAGAGGGTCCTGGTTCTGCACGCTTGAAGAATCACCTTGCCCTGTGAAAACAGTAACCCTGGGTGAACTTGTCTGTCAGTCAGAAAAATAGACTCTTAGGAGATATTACGCTTCTATACCTGGCTGCTCATTGACTTGGAGCTGTCAGTCTGGATCCAGCCGCTACGCATTTCATTCCAATTTATCACAGAAGCACTCACCCGTCGTCTCGCATGGATTGACTGTGCTTCTCTTAACTGAGAGACAAGGGGGTGATTATATCTGTGTATTTACTGCACGATTAAAAAACATTTGCTTGATCAAATTATGCACATGATTTCCATAGAAGCATGCATTACTTTAATGTGGTGTGGGGAAAAAGTGCGATGAAAGTGGGCGTGTAGCTCTGGTTTGTGTTTTTCTTGTTGCTCTTTGTAAAATGACAACACATAGGTATGTTTCCTGGCACATTACTGCAATACCTCCTGACCTGCAGAGAAATATGTGTAGTTAATTGCTAATGTTTAAAGGTTGAGTGTGTTGTTGCTCCTTATATGGACTCACTTCCGCAAACACTCACCCTGTATTTGTCATTGGGAATCAACTTATTATTTCCTTTAGGTGTAAATGGTGTGCACTTATATAGTGTCTTTCTACCTTCGTGATACTCAAAGCACTTTACAATGTTTCCCATTAACACACCAATGGCGACAGAAATTCCATGCAAGGTGCCTGCCATTGGGAGCAACTTGGGGTTCAGTGTCTTGCCCAAGGACACTTTGGCATGTGGAGGGGTCAAACCACCAACCTTACGATCAACGTACAGCCTGCTCTGCCACCTGAGCCACAGCTGCCCCATGTGTGGAACCTTGTGGTACCTACCAGTCCTGCTCTTTGTAGGTTGCTTCCCATGCAAAGGCAAAGCAATAGTGCCAAAACCTGCAGTTCCTTAAATGGCCACTTGAGTCTGGTTCCATAGTAAACCAATCCCCTCAGACCTCCATGTTTAAATGTCCAACTTTACAGCCGGAGTAACATGTTTCCAGCCTTCCAGTTTTGGTCTCTACAGCTAATTTACCTGTTCATGACAACTGTGCAGAAGGTGTTTTTTAATGCAAGTCAGTCACTTAAATTGTAGTGACGCTTAAAGTTATGCATAATTACGAGTGTGGCTACTTTGACTGACAGGTAGGTGCATTCAAAAGAAAGTCCATGGACCAGACAAATCTGCACATTTTTGGACTAGCATTAAGAGTCAGGAACTGCTAAGTGACTGTCAGTGAGATGGCTCCTGTCCAAAAAAAAATCCAGCATGTTTTAGATATTTCCCTCTTCCAACACACCTGATTCAAATGATCAGCTCATCATCAAGCTCTGCAGAAGCCTGATAACAATCCTGATCATTTGAATCAGGTGTGTTGGAAGAGGGACACATCTAAAACATGCTCGATTTTTAGTTTCGAGGACAAGAATTCTCCACCCCTGCCCATGGGTGCCCATTAGCCATTAGCGGGTTGTCCACTGATGGCAAGGTTGGCGGTTCAATCCCCGGTCCCCCACACATGCCGAAGTGTCCTTGGGCAAGACACTGAACCCCAAGTTGCTCCCAATGGCAGATTAGCGCCTTGCATGGCAGCTCTGTCGCCATTGGTGTGTGAATGTGTGTGTGAATGGGTGAATGAGAAACACATTGTAAAGAGCCTTGGGTACCATTTTTACCATTTAGTTGTTCTTAGAACTAATAGGCAAATGCTAACATGCTATCATGTTAAAAAAGATGTTGAACCTGCTAAATATCACCACGTTAACACTGTTGGTACAAGAATGGAGGTTTGATTTCTGGCCCCTCCATGTGTACTTTGGCAAGTCACAAAATCCCAGGTTGCTCTCAATGGCATCTGAGCAGCCTGCATGGCAGCTCTGCTGGTATTTGAGTGAGTGTGTGTTTAAAAGGTGTTATACAAGTGTGCACCATTTTCCATTAGCATTTAGCTTGAAGCACCACTATGCCCAAGCATATCCATGTCAAATGTCCTTGTTTTTATATATTATATTCTTAAATCACTGGTAATGTCACAGATTTCACACAACAGCAGACCTTTGTCACACACTGGCCAGATTCTTTAAGGGGTTTAAGGCTTGGCTGGTAACAATATTATCACTCCACCTTCAGTTTTCAGCTTCTGTCATCAGTTAACCATGAGCACAGCATGTGTCGTCATATGGATAAACTTGAAGAAAGTGAAATTAATCAAGGATCTTTGACTGATAGCACAACTTAGTTTGTTATGTCTTGACCCCAGTCCTGACACTGAGGAGGAACTACTGTAAAAATGTAGAAACGAGAAGAAAACCGAATATTTCTTCACTCAGTGATGAAATAAGTCATTAACACATTTTCCACCATGACGGACAACCATCAGCACATGTTAGTGTGTTTTCTGGGTGTCTGCTTTAAGGAGTGGTGGTATGTTTATAAGCCCGCATTCAGAATTCCTATCCATAATTAGGGTAAGGCCACTGAACGCATACCATACATGAAAATGTGGAGTTTTATCCACATTCATTTGAGTGACAGATACTCCACCTTCAATTATGTAAGAAAAGGAATCCATAACACTAGTTTAAAACCCAAAAATGAAACATCTATTCCAAAAAACAAAGGCGTGACATTTTGACTCACTGTCAGCTGCATTTTCTATGTAGAAGCAATCAACTCAAGCAGTGAGAAAGCCAATAATGGCAACAGTTATTACAGAGAATCACAGTTTCCTGCGTAGGGTTAAGAATATTTTATACTGAGTGCAGACAGATCCGACCAAGAAATACCATTTTCTCCGAATGTGGAAGAGAAGCTATGCAGATCTACTGAGTGACAAGAGTAACAAACATGATCCTTAAAAGTGGCTGACATGATATTTGACCCCCTGAACCTTCCAAATGCTTCGTAATTGGTTACATTTCCTAGGTCACGAGGGGTCACGGTGTGCGCACAGCGGGAAGCGAGGAGGTAGTGATGGTCTGGTGGCTCTTGACTGACAGGTGCTTAGCTGGTGGGCAGATGGTGGCTGGTAAATGTGAAGACAAAGAGCAGGCTGAAGGTTCAAAGAGAAGCTGCTTGCTTTTACAGTGTTACAGGGTCACATTCCTCCCAGACGCAGACTTTCAAATTCTTCCAGAGACTTTAGAGCGCAAGGTGTGAACAGAACATAGAGGTTTTTTTTGGTCCAATGCATACGTCTTGAGTAGAGCACCGATGCAGAGCTGTCAATTCCTGTTGAGTACGTCAGCTCGGATCGGAGGAAACAAAAGCCCTTCTTTATTTCTCAGCCATCTTCGGTCACTAGAACAGAGCTAGCAGTGGGCAGACAGAGGGCGAATAACTCCGTGGATCAAGCCTCATCTCAAACTGTGGCAAAGTGCCGGGCTGCCCCATACCACACAACTCTACCCCTCAGTCAGACTTTAATCTTTATTCCACTTTGATATCAAAGACAGAATCGCTAATGTGGGAGGAATGGAAGGAAGAAGGGGGAGAGGTAGAAGGGGGGGTAATGGGCAAATAATTGAGGAATATAGTTTCCAAAGCTGTGTTATTTTTTTACGAAGCTGAGAGACGTATTCAAGTCTGGAGATCAAACGGCATGGAGCTTTTTATGTTCTCAGACCACAGTGAATTAAGAAGTTGAGGTTTCCCGCAGCAGCCTGCTCTCTGTCATCCAAAGAACAGCTTTTCCTCTCTCTCTCCCTCTCCCATTCTGTCTACCTCTCCTTCCTTCTTCCTCCACTGTCCCTCCAGGCTTTGCCATTAAGCTGCTGTGTCAGTCGCTGGAAGTCGGTCTGGACTTTGCTTGGTTCAATGGAAGTGGTTCAAGTCTCCTAATCGGCATGTAGATAATATCTTCTACTGTGACAGTTAGAATGGCACACCGTTAAACCTGTCCGCCATGTAGGTCTGTATTGCTACCTTTTACTTCAGAATGAGAAAGAACTGCAAGACTAGCCCTGAGAAAACATCAGATAAATCGCTAAAGAACTGACCCAGTCGTATTCTGTAGCCGTTTAAGTGTCAGGTATTTAACAGAACATAAAGTCTGCTGTGTGTAAAATTTGACAGATCATTAACAAGGGTGTATCCTAGAGGAAATGACACATTTTCTCATCTATGATCTCACTCAAACACTTGCACGTAGATTGGAGGCATCTGCCCGGGCAAGGCAAGATCACAGTTGGCCTAATCTGACTCACTTTTGCCGAACAGCGTTATTCCGACCGCAAACGTCCTGTTCCTCCCTTGCTCCACTTTGGACTTATTTGCCAACTGACAACTTGTAAACAAACTCAGTGAAAGAGGCTGCTCAACACCCACTTCTACCTCAAATCCACTTCTCATCCCTCTCATTCCTTGCTTTGGCAGGTCGGTCGTTTAGGTTTGTTTGGAGTAATAACACAGCTTGGAGAGGTTTAGTTCACTGAAAGCACTGAATGTGACCTCATGAAGGTGTACCTTTCACGCTTTCCTCTTTATTAATGTTCCATGTTGGACCCGTCGTGTGTCGCACTGCACAGACGAGTAATTGTGTTAGCATGAACGTACAGTAATGAAGCTTTTTGCAGCTTCTTAAGTATGCTATTTTATTGGCCACTTGTGGGCAGCAGAAACAAGCTGTAAACACAACATTGACATATTTTCACTTCTTAAATATGGCTAATATGTTAGCAAATCCTTGCCAATTAACAGATCTTTCACACACAGAGCAAGCTTGTTGTTTCTTTTGCCTCACATTTTAACTCAGTGTCCTTTTTCATCAGGTTTTAAGCTGGCAAATGCATCCTATATTTAGCAGCTGCTGTTTGGTGCTGGGCAGACAGCACACAGGTAGCATTTTAATAGCTTTTCCGCAGAACTTAGCTGCCTGCCATTAGCTGGAAAGCCAGAAAAGAAATGAGCTGAAAGTAACCAGAAAACTACACAATGCTGAGTGTAACTCCAAAGTCAGGGAAAACTTGTAAAGTTCAGACAGAACAACATGCCCATCATCCAGATGTTTCAAAGGTTTCAGCTATTTTTCGGAGAACATGTGCACCTTGTGCTGCTTGCGAAGACAACAGCACCGATCCCTGTGTCTGTTTTGATTTATTTGCTCTGGATAGGCTCTGTTTAAGGAGCCTGGCCTCTGCCGCCTCGCAGCATCACGCCATCCTCCCCCACTGCTACTCCAGTATCCAAGGATGTGTCTCATTCTCATGTCTGTGGTGTAAGTTTTATTCCTCTCTAACTCTCATATTCCTCCCACCAATCCTCCCGTCCCCTCCAGCTGCCAAGTGGAGACAAAGAAGCTGCTTCAGCCCGTCTTTTGGTCTGGTGATTATCTAAGCGAGGGCCCATCAATCTAAACTAACTCCAGACTCTCAAGAATGTCCCCTTCTTCTGGCTGCCAGGTCTGAGATAAACACATATCTGATCTTGAGAATCACCCCTTAATGAACCATTAGATGCATGTGCACTGATGAAGCCTCCGTCAGTCGTATCATAACCTCCCAAACTGGGCTCCATTATGTTAGATAATATGTTAGAATGTGGCCATACCGCCTTGTGGATGCCCGATCCAGTCAGATCTCGGAAGCTAAGCAGGGTAGGGCCTGATCAGTACCTGGATGGGAGACTGAGAGGGAACACCAGGAAGCCTGGGTGAATGCAGTGTGAGAGTGAGTGGTTGGTGGTGGTCGGAGGGGCCGATGGCGCAGAATGGCAGCCTCGCTTCCGTCAGTTTGCCCCAGGGCAGCTGTGGCTACATACGTAGTTTACCACCATCGAGTATGGAGTGAATGAATAATGCAATTGTAAAGCGTCTTTGAGTGCCTTGAAAAGCGCTGTATAAAACCAATGCATTATTATTATTATTATTAGATGCACCGATCAGATTAAAAGCCCCGAGTGCAGATCCCACGATTCAAAAACAGCAAAAATACTTTAGGAGTGTTTCTTTATTCCCACTTAATTTCAGCCATTTGCTACATAATGCAAAATGAGAAGGTTATTATTGTGTCTAGCCTCGCAAAGGTTGAATGTGCTGTTTTATTGGCTCTTGGCAGGACTGCAGGAATTCCATGAGGCAGGTGAACAAGGAAATGGAGTTCATTCAACACTACACAATTATCTGAATGTTTGTTGTCATTAAATGCTTTCTTGACCCCCTCCCCCCCTTCTTCCTGATGAACAGTGCTCAAGCTCGACATTCTGGGGAGCAGACCAGACACTTTTACAGCCCATTTACCATAAATGTGTCCTGATATTTTTGTGCCTACAGTGGGAACAGATGTGCAAATAATTCCTTTTCACTAAATTCAATCAAACTTAGCATATACAGACTCTCATATAGCACTCAGACATTAAAGAAGCCTTTAAGTAATTTCCACATTATATAAGATTGCAGAATTGTCATGCAGCAAGCTTTCCATCCCTCTGAACTGTCCCAGACTGACAATGTCGACTGACGCCGCCTTTGATCTTCATCATTATATATTGTCTCGTAGCGACTGGAACATTCCGTTGTGTGTCTCTGATCACCTCCTGATGACTGGGCCTAGAAGATAAGAGAGGAAGAATGAGGAGATCTGGTTTTAATATAAAACGAAGCCCTGATGAAATCAATCACACAAAAGGGAACTGAATAGGGAGTCACCCTGATCGCGATTAGTGTCAAGAGAGTGGAGGGGTGTTGACAGCGCAGGAGGAAGGTCAGAAGGAGAAACAGTAGAAGGGGAGAGACAGAGCGAGACAGAGGGACGAAGAAAAAAAAAATCTCTTCTGCATCATAAGTTTTCAGGGAGGAAATATTGAGTTAACCCCTGTATCTACTAGGCACGTTTTAGCTGTCTTCCTCTAAACATGGGTTGATTTATTCCCTTCTCTCCCTCTCTATCTCACCTCCCACGCTTCATGGTCCAACATCTACTCTTTTCCTTGTGTCCCTCGTTCACCTCAGTTCAGCTTTACAGACAGGATAATGCGTACGACTTGACAGATGAGAGGGACAGCCAGCATAGTTACATGGTGAAGTTGTTGACCGCTGTCGATGCAACACAGTAATGTGGTGTGGCGAAAACAAGCAAGCAAGCTGCCATTCTCACAGAAAGTTCATTACCAGAGAGCTGAAACGCTGCTTTATTTGTGAAACTCTGCTGCCGTTTTATTGGCTGTAATCTTTCTGTTTTCTTGGCGTGCATGCAGATCTGCATCTTATTTAGCCACTTTTTTTTGTTTCCCCCTCTTCAGTGTGCGAAGTGTGATTGTTGAAACAAGACGCAGTGCTTCTGGCAAACTGGCACGACTCAGTCTCCTTCACTTCCTTGATATTGAACAAACACGTCTGGAAAGCCAAACTGGATCACAAGAAAATTTGCAAACAGCACGCCCAATGTGTCTTCTGTCTTAAATCAGGTGTACCTCAGCTAATGACTATAAATAATCTAGATATGATTTAATGAAAATCTTGGCTGTTGCTTCCTTTTTCTCTTGGAAGTTTATTGTCATGATGGTGCCAAGTTTACATGTCGGCCTGTTTCTAATTGACTGACCTGCGGAGCACTGTGTACTTCCTCAAGGAAATGTCTGTGAGGTAGCTACTGATGGTATTTTAACTGCTGAAGGGTAATTTAATCCGAGCCAGACACCTCAACAGCCTTTATTATTTGTTATTATTATGTTAGTATTCTTTTTAAATGTATTTTATTCATTACTGCATTTGTCATAAGTTGCAAATCACAATATACACCAATCAGTTCCAACATTAAAGCCACTGGCAGGATCATTTCATTGCAATGCAACGTTCTCCTGACAAACTTTGGGTCTTGGCAATCATGTGAATGTTACTTTGACTACTGGATAGAAGCGGCCTCTCCCAGCAGGACTATACACCCGACCATACTGCAAAAACGGCTCAGTAACAGCTTGAGAACCACAATAAAGAGCCCAAAGTCTTGACCAAACCTCCAAACTCCCCACATCCTAATCTGATTGATCCATAGAGGCCCTACTAGCAACCTACAGGACCCAAAGGATCTGCAGCTAACGTCCCAGTGCCAGACAACACAGGAGACCCCCACAAAGGTCCCATGTCCTTGTTCTGATGGGTCAGAGCTGTTTTGGTGGCATGAGGGGGACATACACTACATTTAATGTTGTGGTTCATTGGTATATATGTCACAGTAGAAATCGCGATCCAGGATAATCGCCGATTGTCCTAGATTGCAATCAGGATCTGTCCTATGAAAAACTCAAATTCATTTTAATGATAAATAAAGGAAACAACAATATTCTTACAAATACATTCCCATTTATGAGTTTATTATACTTATTTACAGTATTTACAGTCTATTCCAACAGTATGTGTGTGGCACTTTGTTGAACATAGTAGTCCAGCTTTTCTTGCATCATTAACCCTCACCCTAACCTTAACCTTAAACCTAAACCTAACCTTAACCCTAACCACAATTAAGATACTTCTGTCTTTAAGATTTATATTGTATTGTATTGTTTTTATTGTTTTTTGTTATTGTCCTGGTAGAATCACCGTTTGTCCTATAGGACAGATTGCAATCGGGATCTGTCCTAGGACAATTGGTGATTATCCTTTCTACTGTGACATATATATATATGAATAAGATAGCATAGCTTGAGGCTGCAGAGGAAGCTACAAGCTGATATTCTATGTCACCAAATCCCACACAAAGGCCAAAGCAAACAATAAACAACAATTTTTTCTGCAATAAATACCATAGATTATATATAAAAGGTGGATGTAGTGACCCTAATGTCACCCACTGGTTTGTAGACTAACGTTTTGAAGTCTCGAGTTTGGAATTTGTTTTGGAATTACCATCTTGGCCCTTAGTAACCAGATGTAACAAGCCACAGGTCGATCTGAGTGGCAACTCTAGGACACGACGCATGGCAATATGGTAGTGATCTGTCAATCACAAGGCCCACTCTATAACATACCCTGCTTAATCATCTGTTTTCTCCTAAATGGAGTCCTAATTTGCTAAATAAACACTGTGCTGTATTAAAACAGTCTTGAAAGTAGAGATTGAGACCATAAATGTATTAGGAGGATGTTCACATAGGTGACTAATTAAGGGAGAAGTAGGGTAATTTACTTATAGACTTCTATACAATCAGATGTATTTTTGCAATCAGAGGAATCGCCCCCTGCTGGCTGTTAGAAAGAATGCAGATTTAAGGCACTTCACTTTTCAGACCTGAAGGATAAATTCATCTAATATACAGTCTATGATGAATACTGACTAGGACACCGAATGCATATTAATCTGCTACTAAATATAGTCCACAATTGGTATACTATTTATTACCATAAACAACATTTGCTTAAAACTGGAGAACCAATGACTAAGTGATTTAAAAGCCATTTAAATTTAAATATCAAAATACACTACATCTTACCCTGTGTTTGTTTCTATGATTTTATGTACACATGCATTTTCAAATATACAGTAGATGTCTTGTACATTACAGTACAACTTGCAGACATGCCTTTACTGTGCTTGAGGCTGTATCTCAGTGTGAAATCACAAACTAAATCAGACATCTAGTAATACGCAGTAGTGTGAAATAGGACCTGGCAACATCCCAGCCCTCCACTTGTCATCGACCCCTTCTGAGTGTCTGACACTTCCCAGAGCTCCTAATTCCGTCTGGTCTGACCTGTGCTGCTCTCTGGTGGCTCTTATAGCCTTCATAGGGCCTGGCGTGGGCCCACTGTACATTACTCCAGTGGGACATATCATTTGATTTTTTTTTTTAACAGTTTTTACATGGCCCAGTGTGTGCTTTTCAGCAGCCAAATAGCTTCTTTTATGCGTTTCATACTAGAAAAGCAGACTGATTATGACTGCACAGATGTAGCCACAGTAAAAATCTCACTTATCACATGCTTGCACTGCCGACACCGAACTGTAGTTTCAACAGCTCTGCAGGAAACTGCCTGGAAAGTCCTGAAAAATGAAAGCATTAAAAGTGAGGGATGACTTGTTTCTAAAGTTCATTCCTGCCTGCAATCTGGCTTTTTAAATCTTTTTCTTTGTTTTGCTGAATCTTAGTTTAGCACCATCTGTACAACGATGCAGACAGAACATGTC
>OMNN01055459.1:9886-20089 GCA_900302755.1 Chromis chromis
GTGGGTGGGGAGGTGGGAGGGAAGCAGAGGTGTGAAAGGGAGTCCAAAAATCTGTCTCAGCAATCCCACATAACCCTGCAGGACCCAACCAAACTGAAGGAGTTAGAGTGTGAACAAAATAAGGGGTGTTAAAATCTGAGACGACTGATTAAGGATGTTATGTTTGTGTGGCAGGTGATTACAGCTGAAGTGTAATTTACTCTATATCCTAAGGATGCCACACACTGTAATTGTGTCTTTTTGATCTCAGAAAGAGAGGTGGTAGAACAGAATCACCTCTGCTTCATGGAAATAAAATGAAAAGTTGTTAAAAGGAGGGGGGAAAATAGGTAAGCAGGGACGCATCACATGAAGGAAAGCTGCAAAAAAGAGAAGGAAGAATAGAAATAAATTTGATTGAGAGACAGAAATGAAGGACTTTTCTATGGGAGAGAGGACTGGTGGTTACAGCTAAATTAGGCAATGAATCAAAAAGGCAGTCCAGAAAAAAAGAAGGAAGATTGGAAGGACCGCACATTTAAACAAACGGCAGAAAGTAGCGAAAAGAAGGATTGTTTGACAGAAAGGAAAAGACATATTTTTACTAACACAGCCAGAAAGACAAAGGCCAAAAACAGAAAAAAGAGAAAAGCTAGATGAATCTCTGCTCTCGCCTCGATCTGTAGATGAAAAAATGGTTTTCTGTGTGCGTGTGTGTGTCTATGTACGCATGTATGTGTGTGATTTGACAGATCTGGCGGGGGCGTTATTAGGCGAGGTAAATCGGCCTAAACCTGGTGCTAATGTCTTGCTGGGGGTGTGGGAGAGATTAATAAGGACCCGCTCCAAAAGGCTTTAGCTGGCCCGCTAAGATTCTTAACCCGCCTAACCTCCCCTGGCGCCACCAGGAATCCAAAATGTCCCTGAATGTCGATGCAAAAACACTCACGAGTTTCATTTTCCACAGCATGATCAATCAGACTTTGGAG
Organism: Chromis chromis; assembly: GCA_900302755.1. Classification (NCBI taxonomy): domain Eukaryota; kingdom Metazoa; phylum Chordata; class Actinopteri; family Pomacentridae; genus Chromis; species Chromis chromis. Next base: position 10,855 of record OMNN01055459.1, read on the forward strand.
GGAGAAAAGAAGTGAATGCATTTCAGTCCAGCAATACGTAAGTCCTTGCATACTGTAGAATGTGTGGAAAGTGTTCATGCATGTGTCCAGATAATGTAGCCTTGTAACTATTAAATATCAAATGGCAGAAGATGAGTCAAAACTGGAGTTGTAGACTGCAACCAGAGACGACAGCGTATCTGAATGTGACATGCTCCCACTTTCTGACCAAGCTGTTTGTGTGTACTAATGCAGATGTTAGATATATTAATACCAGGTATATTGGAATACTAATAGATATATATATCTGTTGGTATGTCCTTTAGTCACATCTCAGGAGGAGAGGAAAACAAGTAACAACGATCATTATTACTGTCTTCCTGCCTTTACTACTGTCTCTAAGTAGTAAAGGCAGGAAGAGTGTGACTTTTTAATCCACTGCAAAATCTCTTCGAGCAGACGTCACAGTGGATGGTTGGGTGCATAAAGTGTCTGAGTATGACACCACAGATCCCAGACTGCAGCCCTACATTCAGCTTTTGTTCCTTTGATGCGTAAATGTGATCAAATTTGGTTACAACAAGTTTCTTTGTGACGAGCTGCAGTGAATGTTGAAGGCGGTGTTGTCAACTGATTTTAAAGTAAGCTTCTCACTATTTCATCCTCTGGATGCCAGCAGGTTTGAAAGGCATGTTATCTTTAAATAAACTGCCAAAATTACCCCGTTTATCAGAGCCAGAGTCTGTTTACACAGAGCAGAGAGGAGACAAGGAGAGAAACAAATTTAAAATGTAGGTAGTAAAATATCTGTAGTATGTAGAGGAATCATTTTTGAATTTATTTATTTTTTTGTAAAATGAATAATAATAATAACAACAATAACAATAACAACAACAACAATAATAATAATCAACTTTTATTTCATTTCAAAACTGTTTAAAGGCAATCTGACTTTGCTACATTTTTAAACTTCTCTCTACCTCTACTCTGCTGTACTACAGAAAATGCCTTTACTCCACTTACTGGAACATGTTACAGTTGTGTGACTTCAGCTCACGTTTTTGCCCCGTGTTTTCACTAATGATAGAAGTGAACTGAGATCTTGTGTTTAGCCATCAATCCAAAAATAATTGTTGGAATACAGTGCTCCTCCCAGAATCACCTGCACTTGTATGTTAATGATACAACTGTCATTTTTACATAAATTAATAGGATTAGTGAATGCTAGCCAGTGGCTACGGGCATTTAATGGCTACTAAACACAGCTGTAATATAAATACTACAGGATATGTCAGAACCTTATATGCTAGCTGCAAATCAGATAAATCTATAGTTATTTATCTTCTTTCATTTGCAAACTGTTAACAGATGGTTGTTTTCTCTGAAATTTTCACTATACTTGCAACATTCTTGTCATTATTCCTGTCTGCTCAATCCGTTTATCATTTTTGCCCCTTTTCGCCCTGAGATTCATTAAAGTATCATCTAATCCCATCTTATGTTAAGTACCTGTCACAGGATAAGTGTAATTTGGTTGTGTCCCGTGTGTTGTGACGGCGGGACAGGCCCTGACCTCATCTGTGCTGGGTGGGATTGAGACGCAAATCTGGATCATTACTGATTGACAACAACAGCTCGCTGTCCTCGCCCTCTGCTAAGGAGTGATAATCTTTGTTTTTGGCCCTGCTGCCGTTATTTGCTCTTAGCCAGCACCAGCACAGGGGTTTGACAAATGAAGGTTGACAGCAATAATTATAGAATGCAACTCTCACTGGGTAATATTTTGTGTTGATATTTAACATCTAACCATTTTAATGACATAGATGTGCAGTAAATTTACATTAGTTGTTGATTCCTTCAGAATTTTATTGGTGATTTTTGAAACAGCAAGTAGCCTATAGACTGAATCATGTAGGCCATAGCCAACCCACATAACAGTACTCCTGGTGTCCAGTTTGATCATAATATGATACATTAAGCTTCATGCCAGACTGTCTCTTTCTCTGTTAAAGCTATCTTTGCTTCATGATATTTTTCCTGACCCTTCTTCTTTATCTCACACTACAGCCATAGTTTTGTCTTCTTCCATCCCCTTGCATTCCGATGCTGAGTCATTACATTAGTCCATTCAAGCTTTAAGGATGCCATGCCCTCCCTCTATGTTGTGATATAGTGCTGGTTGAGGTGGCTTATGTGTTTTGGTTGCCCCCTAATGAGAGATCAAAGCGTTGAGGTCCTGACCTTGAGAGGAGGTGCTGGGAGAGGAGCTTTAAATCACTGCACTTCCCATAAACTGCTCTTCTCCCACTCCCTCCTCTCCGATACACAAATACATGCACACCCATACATAAATACACATGAGAGGAACAATTACATTCTGGAGGTCTCTCATTAGAGTGCTTGTGTGAAGGTCAAATTTTTTTATAGTGGTTACTGTAAATTACATTTGAAAGAAAAAAACATAATTTGTCAATTTATTTATTTTTTACCACTATGCTATGCATTTTCAAGGGTAGTAAAACAACTTGAATAGTGTTGAAGGTGATGCCACTATCTTTCTGTCCTCAGAGCGGGCCACTAGAAGTGTGTCACTTAGGGGGAGGTCGTGGCAGACTCAGGGTTGTGAAGCTCGTCCTACAAGGACAACCATATTGCCTCTCTGGGGCGGCTGCAGATTAGTGTGCAGTGGGAAACTTGCACAGAAGCCATGGAGAGAGTGATGGAGGGCAAAGTGGCTCCATTATCAAAATATGATATGTATCCTTGAACTTTGCTCATGCAAATTAACTTTGCATTGTTGTTATGGCTTTTCATGGTGGTTTGCATTTAGGGCATTTAAGTGAAACAATCAAACAAACATCACACGCTTTTCTTATTGCTAGTACTTATCGCTGGTATGTGTCACTGTCATTTCATTGCCCATGCCTGAAGCTGATACATTTAAAACAGCTCAGTTAATTAAAACTGTAATAGAAGAACCTCTGAGGCATCTTCCAGGATACCTTGAAACTTGTATGTATTTATGTTCTCTTCATAGACCATTGAAGCTACAGTTGGTGCTTCTTTGCTGTTCTTTGTAATGCAGTCATTTTAATGACCACTCGGTCAAAAAAAACTAAAAACTATAGCTGGTATAAAGTATTTTAGATTAGTGGACTACTGTGATAATTAGCATCAAAGACTTTAAAGTCTGAGTAGATTGACAATTAAAACTGTGAGCACAAAGGCATCCTGTTATTATAACCTATCCCATGTTAATGTATATTCTGGAGTAGTTGTGAGGTGTGCAGATTTTTAGTGCGCATTCTGTTTGATAAATACCAGAGTGAGTAGAAATCAGGCAGAGGGTTTCTGAATAATGCAGAGCAATGTACGTCTATATTCAAATGTATTTCATGAAAGCTCAACGACTCCAACTCATACTGGTAGTAGTCACCTCTACAAGTTCTATACAGCAGGTGCTGATTAAGAGAAGACGAGGCCAAATGTCAAAGAAAGACAAATAATCAGTTTTCAAAGCAGCTCGTCTTCAGTTCTCTTCCTTTGCCAAGACAGCGGATGAACATTTTCATTCAGCAGAGTCTGGATGTGTTCTGTGGCGGTGAGACATCAAGTCTTCACATATTACAATATCCTCCCTACAGGATGGGGATCGATGAGAACGCCAGCACTTAGAGAGCAGACATAGACAGTGTATTGTGAAGGGACTGTCAAGCTGCTGACAACACCGTGGGTAAACACACATAGGACTATTCACGGCTGCATGCATACATCATCACACACCTACGTGTGCATATGAGGATGCACAACCACTCACACACATTAATGTATGCACTCACACACACCTTTGACATGTAGACGCATCAACTGGGTGCAGACCCTTGGCTTGGGGAGGTGTAATATTTCAGTAATGTGATGGAGTTTGATCCAGGGTGTCCAGTGTCCCATAGAGCTGCTGTTTTATTAGCACAAAGAGCACTCAGGGGCTCTCCAGTTCACATACACACACACTCACTTATATACACACACATACACACTTGTCTGTACAGTCCAATAACCACAGCGGACTCTATAGACTCCACACACACACACACACAGAGAGAGAGTGTATTCGACTGTAAAATACAAGCAGCAGCTTTCAAGTGGAGGATTGACGCCACTAGCTAACTATGAAAACCACATCCTGGTAGAATCCTTTCCCTGATTTAATATTGAAACATCATCAAACTTCCTTAGCTTTAACCAAAACACTTGCACAGGACTGCAAGACACTGAGATCTTCAGTAGCTACAAACCCAGGGATGGTTCTGAGTGATATACAGTACAGTAGTATTGGCAGGAATTACATTGATATTAGATCATTAATTTGCATCCATCACTAACATTAAGTGACATGTAGTAGTCTTTGTTATGTGTTGAAAAGATTAGTAAGATGAGAAGGGATAATGAATGGGCGTATAGCATATGTGACTTTTGTGGAAGAAACCAGTTTGCATCTCGTCACAGACCTGCATTATTTACTCATATATATATAATAACTATGATATTTCTCTAACTTAATCACATTGTCCCAATCTCATGCACAAAACTGTAGAGAGAAAGATTTTTACAGCTATAAACATTGTCATTAAATGTAATGTGGTGTTTTGCAGAATGATCTAAATAACATTTAGTCTAGTGGTAAAGTTGGGTAAGATGTGTTGTGTCACACCTTTTTAGCAAATCTTCTGACATGTAATGTGACTTAAAGTCACAATTAGAATTAGGTAGCATTGATATTGATGGTTGGATTACTTTCTGCATCAAAGGTTTTCTGAAGGAAGAGACAAAATGATTAAGTGCACCAGAGTCAGCAGGAGATGGTTGGGGTGCATAGTGAGTATACAAAGCAGACAGCTCCAACACCAGAGACCGGGTTCCACATCCAGACTCCTGTCTGTGGTTTAGGCACCAAAACACTTTGGTTAAGGTTTCGTAGATATTGTGGTTTTGATTAAATGTAAATGAACATGTTGGGTCTCAAGTTTCTACAAACTTATTCTGTTTAGAGACTAAAATGACTGGATTACGCTGCAGGTGCCAGCTATTTTTACTACCTGCTCCTGCAACCTGGAATTACCTGCAGAACAATCTAAAGCTTGACTCATTTTTATCCTTTGGGCAATTCAGGTTTTTAATTTCACCCTAATTTACTTACAGTTTCTCTTGTTGTAGTTGTAGTTGTTAAACTAAGCGCTCTAATAAATGTTTTCATACTTTACAATCTCTGCCTTTTATTACTTTATTGATGTCTAAGTTTCATATTTGTGTGCTGACATTTCTTTTCTTGCTCGGCTACATCAGAAATGAGGCCTTCAATTTTGTTATTTACTACCACATTTCCTAAAACTCTCAGACCACTTGAACTTGTGCTTGTGTTCATGTTTGCTTTAAACACAACGAAAGGGCACCAAACATCAGTGTTAGCTTGCTACTGGTGTTTCAAAAAACTTTGTGAGCCAGTTGATGTTCACCACTGCTGCTGTGATAAGATAAGAATATACTTGGTTCTTCACTTTGTAAAACCCAAGAACTTGCCTTAATACGCCGTGAAAACAGCACATTACAGTGTATATATAGAAGTCTTTCTGCCCTGTGATGGGTTACATTGTTGTCTCAGAAGCTCTTCCATCCTCACTAGAATTAACTCCAGGGAGAAACATATACTCATCATTCCTAATATTCTTGGGCTAATTGCTTCTGATTGTCAAACTGCATTGATTATGTGGAGACTGGCCATATGGGCTAAAAGCACTGATACTGGATCTACTTCTGCTTCAGGAGGGGGCTAGTTAAGTCTCTACCATTCCCCTGGCTATATCCAGAAAAAAGTCAATGTGAAATTTGAACAACTTCATCATCATGTTTTTTTTCTCTCCTTTTTCCAATATCGATATGAGCTTACCATGCTCTTTTATAGCAAACACTATCAGGGGAGCATCGCTAGCTGTGTATCGACAGAGAAAGGAGGGTCCGGATAATGCATAGACTGTGACTGCAGAGTGGATCATATTAACACATTTTATTGAATTGGCTTTTAACAGATATCATATTCATACACGGCATGATGTGTGGAAATGGTCCACATGAACTGGTGATGTAGCTCAGAGTTTCATCTTGTGATCACATAATAGACTAATGACATTATGAAATCATCGTATTATGTGAATCATCCTCATAAGACTTGCATTTGCTTTTCACTGACACCCATAACAGGGACATCCCAAGTGGAAGCTGGCCTTTCCTGGGAAGCAAAGCAAATCACTTCTCATTTTCTCTACACTTTCATACACTGAGCAGAGGTGAAATGTCTGCATGTTAAAGCTATACACTGCACTTTGTTAAGAAAATTGCTCTCAGTTGGGATATGGTAAGTTGTTTGAAGTGTCACAGCTTTTCATCTTGTGATCATGCATGACATGAAATTAATGCACTGCATGAATCATCATAAGACTTGCATTTGCCTTACATGCATTTGACACCCATGTTAGTGAACTTTTAACAGCCATGGTGTGCGCATGCAGAGAGAGAGGCTGTATTCTTGTCACGAAAAGAAAAAAAAAAAAAAAACCAAAGCAACTCCCAAACAACATTTAGATTAGACTTTAAGTCTCTCCTGAGAGCCCCGCTGATGAAATTAGTTTAGGTGGGTTATCAGCTGCTTGTGGTAATCTGCTAGATCCTTGATTTTGTGTCTCCATCTTTGGTGCTGCTATGGTGTTTATGTTTGTCTCCATCTGTGCAGCTAAGAGCTCATTACTGTGGTGTTTTGACTGCGTGCTGCACAGACAAACAGTGATATATCCTATTGACACAATGAGAGTGAGAGCAAGTTGGATCCTCATTTATCTGTCGATCAAGAGGAGTCACACTGTAACACCCACTTCTCTTTATATCAAAGAAGCCTCAAACTTTAAAATAAATAACTTGTTGTAAAATGTATTGCGGTAAAGAGAAAACCTACGCAGAAAAAGGCAACATAAAATTAGGATTATTATATACATACCATGTCTTACTAATTTGCATTTTGTATGTAGTATGTGCAATTTATTGACACAGTATCTTGTGTCCATATCATTATTTAGTAAATTATTATTATGTTTTTCATTAGTAGAAAAAAAATATTCACTTGTCTGCACACCACATAGATATTAAAAGAAAAAAATACCACAAAGTAACAGATATAGTGAGCCTTGGGCTTGAAACATGGCAGGCATTTTTCCGTATATGTGCCACTGAGCAACTTTCATAGGAATATGTCAGGAGTGAATGCAGCGCTCAGTTGTCCTTAGTACACCCATTGAATCCATGTAGTTTTAACAAAAGACTAAAGAAGGCAGTCAACAGCATTGTATGACAAACTGAACTTGTATGTGTTTTGTCTTTTTTAACATGTGATCATGCAGCAGCTTTGGTGAGTAAAGGCAATCTCTGTTACAATGACCACTACTAACTTTACAACACTCCATTTCATTCTATCTCTATTTTTCTATCTCTATTACCTGTCTCACACAGGCCTGGGCGTTTACACCAATCAGCCTCAACATTGAACCCACTGACAGGTCAAGGAAATAACATTGATTATCTTATTAAAATGGCACCTATTAGGGGGTGAGATACATTAGCTAGCAAGTAAAGAGTTCTTTAAGTTGATGGAAGCAGGAAAAGGGTGAAGCGTAAGAATCTGTGCAACTTTGACAATTATGATGGCTAGAAAACTGGATCAGAGAATGTCCAAAATCGGCCATCTTGTAGGCTGTTCTTGGTATGCAGTGGTTTGTACGGAACAAAAGTGGTCCAAGAAACTGCCGACAGGGTCAAAGGAACCCAAGGCTTAATGATGCATGGCCATAACAAAGGTTGGCCCGTGTGGTTCAATCATGCAGAAGAGCTAATGTAGAATAAACTGCTAAAAACTGTAATGCTGCTTTGATAAAAAGTTGTCAGAACACACAGTGGATCACAGCCTGCTGCATACAGGACTGCATAGCTGCAGGCTGGTCAGAGCATCCAAGCTGATCCCTGTCCACAGCGGAAAGTGCCTACAATGGGCATGTGACAGTCAGAACTGAACCATGGAGCAATGGAAGGTGGCTTGGACTGATGATTTACATTTTTTTGGGGGGGGGCTGCATATGCATGGTTTACCTTTGACAGAGATGGTGGCAGGATGGGAGGACGTCAAGCTGGTAGAGGCAGAATGATACTCTAGACAAAGTTATGCCAGAAAGCCTTAAGTCCTAGAATTCATGTGGATGGTTCTCTGACACCTACCCAAACATTGTCATCAGGGAAAACTGTTGCCATGAAAGGGAAGTCAGAATCTGCAACAGTGTCCTCTTTCGCAAGATAATGCTATCTGCCACACTACAAACATTGTTCAGCAATGGTTTGAGGAACATGACAAAGAGTTCAAGGTGGTGACCAGGCCTTCACATTATCAGATCTTAAGCCTATTGAACATCTAGAGGATGTGCTGAAAAATCGAGTCTAACCTATGAAGGCCCAACCTCACAACTTACAGGACTTCAGGGATTTGCTACTGATGTCTTGGCGCCTGATACCACAGGACACTCTGGTTTGGCAGTACAAGGGGGACCTACACTATATCAGGCAGGTGGTTTCAATGCTCTGGCTACCCTGTAAATAATGTTTTGCTTTGGGCTTTGGGAGTGTTTTGGGTATAACTTCGGCACCAGACTGCAATAATTTGCTAGATGTTGAGAAACTCCAGTGATGACATGAGCCATGAACTGGCAGTGATACACCCTGACAGCAGACACAGTGCCCTCCATAACCTTACCAAAACACCCCTGCCCTATGTTCCTGATGGATTAGCCTGTGTCTATGGGGTCACCAGGGGATGGGCCGGCTCACATAAGAGGAAGGGGGTGCGAGGACAGGGGAGTGTCTGCCCCATCTCACCTCTGCTGGCCTTTGGGGTGGACTGTGATAGCATTGAGCCTATCTGAGGCAGAGGGAAGATAATGAATGAGAGTGTATTATTTGTGTGTGTGTGTGTGTGTGTGTGTGTGTGTGTGACAGCGTGTGCTGACAGCACCAGGAACATGTGTTATTAATCTATCAGACTGGGCGCCCAGGCCGTCATCGGGTGGATGGGGGTCCAGTTCCAAATGCTCCCTGACTGCTAGGATGACCGGCATGCGTGGCAGCTACCTGACCCCTCCCCACACACACCTCCCTTCACCGTCATACA
>OMNN01055459.1:20109-31822 GCA_900302755.1 Chromis chromis
TTACCCAGCATGCAGCGGGAGAGTGGACCGGATGGAGGCTGACGCACACACACACACACACACACACACACACACACACACACACACACACACACACACACACACACACACACACACACACACACACACACACACACACACACACACACACACACACACACACACACACACACACACAGAGACACGACACACACATCGACAAGCTTCCCCAGCGCTCGACACTTTAGACTGATTGGGCTAGCAACTGCAACAGCTGGCTGGGGATTAAGGCATGGCCAGATTCAGCGTGTATGTATTTCTGTGTGTGTTAGTGTGCAAATGTGTGTATGTTGTTGTGAAGGGACTGGCTGGTCCCTCTGGCACCTGTCGCCTAAACCCAATCCCTGCCCTCCTAAGCTGTGTGGATGAGCAGAGCCCGGTCCTCCTCTGGGACCCTGTACTCCTGCCCCAAAGCAGCGCTGGGCTGAGCTGATGAGTTCAGCGGGGTAGCAAGGCCATACTGGGGGCAACTGGGGGGCAACTAAGGGAGGAACTGAGGACGGAAAGGGGGGCTGCATTTGGGGGGCAACAACACACTGGAAACAAGCTTAAAACAAGCCAACGAGAGACAAATTAAAACAAACACGTAAATGATACAGGAGTGACCTTAACACCGCCACTGCTAGCACCCTCTGGGGACAAAATTATGGGGCCAAAACAGCTTACGTGGATCAGTGTGCTATTAATGGGACTTATAACACATGAGGGTGAAAAGGGTCTGACAATTTTACGCCTTCATCTGCATAACAAGCATGAACACATATACTGAAATATTGGCAAGGGAACACACACACACGGACACATTTGACGCTTATTTTGGTGAGACAGGGCAGCTCTCAGCTCTCAGCACCCTGCCTACAACTTGTCTGATGACTCTATTTCCAGACAGAAACACACACACACACACACACACACACACACTCTCCACACATCCTCATCTGCCTTCTATAGACTGAGCTACATCACGTTTACACCAGAACCAAGCAGACTGTGACCATCACTTCCCAAGCTTTGTGCTGTTTGTTAGGGCAATGCTCAATACTTTGGTGGAAAGTTGGAGAACATTAGCTCAAATAAAAGATGTACTTTTTCTGTAAATTTGAATTGAAAGTGGGGCTCATTTTATACTTAAGAACTACACAATTATTTTAGCAGAAAATCACATACATATTACAAGTGTAACATGGTCTTGCATTATGGATAATGGTAAGGAAGCAAGAGTGTGAAGCGGATTTGAATGTTAGATAATCAGTTTTGAAAAGTTACAGATCAGTGACAACAGTGACTCCTCCATCTGGCATTTGGACGCTGTGGGAGGAGGGGGCTTCAGACACTATCTGATCATTCGACATGTAGAACAGACAGAACATAAATTCAGAGTTAGTGAGTCCTAGTGTTTGGTTAGCTTAGTTTAACCTGAAAGAATTCCTGAAGACGTATGTAATGTGTTTTGCCTCCACCAAGGAAGAAAATTCATGACGATTAAAGTCATAGCATCTCTTGTTGATAGAGTTTTGCTGCTTTATTTCTGTAGCAAACAACCAACACCACAGTTGATGGGGTCAAACAGACACTCAGAGATACTGCCTCAATCTGCTTCAAGAGTGTTTTTGAATCATTTCAAAGGGGAATTTGCATTAAATTGCAGAGGGACAAGAAAATAAGCAGAACTATACTGAAGGCTGTCACTGAAAAACAATGGATGAAAACCACCTGCAGTGACATCACCGACTAGCGTGTGTTCACAAGTAAGACAGGGCCTTTCTATCCTAGTATATAAGTTGGTTTTAATTTCTCCCACAACCACATCTCTTTTATTTTAGCTTGACCAGAAGTTGTACGGTAACCACAAGTGCTTAGATCACAGAGCTCCTTTGAACTGTGCTAGAAGTGATGTTCATGTGTTTGCCTTACATCGCATGAGGAGAAACCTGCTTATTATGTGATCATGGTTTTAAGATTTAAAGTTTTTAGTATTACAGCTGGTCTAAGTACTTCATATACTGCTGATGGTATATGGAGTAGTATATAAAGCCTGCCCTGATGTGTTTATTATAGGCTATGAGCCCGTGGCTGATGCAAGTTGTCATGGCAGAGATGTGTAGAGCAACCCTATATCACATGTGACTTCATTAAGTGGATGACAAAAGTCATACAGTTTCAGTTGGGTCAGTATTCTTGACAAGGTTATGACCGTGTAATGGCAGAATTATGCACACCCCTTCTACTATTTGAGTCCTTATCTGGCAGCTGCATTGTACTTTAAACTTTAAACATTTGCATTTTTGACCAATTAGTTGTGATGTAACAAATACCAACAAGATGCAAATAAATAAAAGAAGTTCAACTGAAGTTCACTTGGAGTGACTTCTGAAAATGGACTATGTACATGTTATTTTAGACCTCTTACATTTAGCGGTGAATGCTCGTAAAATACAGTGGTAGAAAGTACATTTAACCTACATTTAGATATGCACACGGAATAGATCTTTTTAGTGGCTACACCTACAGAGCACATACAGTGTAGGGTTGTGGTAAACCAAGATGGTGAGCTTTGATTTTGGAATTGCTATTTCTTCAGTTTCTGGACTCAACAGCTTGGTAAAACTTTTTCGTTTTCATGAGTTACCGAGTTTGTGTAATATGGGTAAGTTGAAATCAGAAGACTACAATAGACTCAGTAGGGAATGAAGTTACTACCTGTCAGCTGGTAGCTACTGGCAAATAAACACATAGAGACACTTTATAACCCATTAAAAGAGCCGCACACACCTTGCATTAAAAATATGAATAGAAGAGTGATATATTTACATTTGCAGCACAGATCTCTGCAGCACATATGCACTACTTCCACACAGCTCACATGCCTGGTAGCCACATTCATTGATTTTAATGAAAGCGTGATGTTGCAGCATCGTCTCCACCAACGATCTGCATACGTTACATGTTCAGTGTAACCACCAGGTAACTGCAGGTAGACTTTGCAGGTTCTGATTTTAGATTGAGAGTTCATATGTTTTTGGCTAGCTTTTATTTGGTAAACATTTTTCAATGTGCTACAACATAAAATAGTGTTCAATGCATCAATATTAATGTTCCATTAACATATAATGACAGTACACTGTGAAATGGGCTGTTTTCCAAATGAGCATGCTTTAAGTACTTTCTACTGATTTTACCTGAATGAAATACATATGCAAAATTGCAGTAATACTACTTTTACTTAAGTAACAGATCAAAGTACTTCTTCTACCACTGGTAATTACTTACTTTTACTCGCACTAACTATTTTAAACAATACTGTAGGGTCACACTCATGTATAATCAGTCAATTTGTCTGCATACTGATATTTTGGCGTCTACTTATTTCCCTCACTTGTTTAATGTGACCACATTACCAAATTGGGATACAGCAACTATGTGTTTAAGACAATACATACAAAAGCTGTTGACTCTCTACTCTGTGACAAGAGTCGCAGACATTAACTAGTATGAAACATTTTAGGATTACAGTGGATTACAAAACAACATTACATGAAAACTATTTTTAAAGAGATGCAGTTTGTGCTATTGTGTCCTGCAGCCCGTTGAGGTTTAGTCATGTTTGGCTGTTTTGTGCTGCTGTTTTGCTATTGGCTAGTTTAATCAACTGTGTATGAATAGGTGTATGTGTGTTTGTGTGTGAAGTCAGGTCTTTTCTGGCCCTGGGCAGCTCAGTGTGATGGAAAGCAGATCCAGGCTCTGCTTCTTCTCACCCAGCGCTCACAACATCCTCAAACCAGAAACACACACACACACACACACACACATGCAGGTAAGCAGGAAAACACAATGTAACACACATACATACATAGGAACTCACAGTAATGCAACATGGGCTGACACACTACTACTACTGACTTCAATCCCACAGAGGGACAGGCCATGATCTTACTGACGCACACACATACACACACATACACACACATACACACATACACACGCACACCAACCCCATCAGGCTCTTTGACAACGGCTAGATTGCGTTACACCTCAGAGGATGAAAACTCACTTTTAACACAACGTCTGGCTGTGGCGTCCAGAGGAATAGTCATTAAGTGAAAAAGGATAACTCAGGAAAGATAAAACATTCCCACGTCTGACACACACACTCACACATAGGAATTTCATAAGATCGGCAGGAGTGCTAGGTGAAGCTGTAAAAGAAAAACAGGGGCTTTTTCAAAGGAGGGCAGCTCTGAACACACCGGTACAATAATATCAGAGCATGGCTATAAATGTCACAAGTTCAATTTTCAGACTGAGAAAAGAACGTAGGGCAGGCGGTAATATTAGCTGTAGCAGACAGGGGAGGGGAATCTCTGTAAAATGTTAAAGCAGGGCCATGAATCAACACTTTGGCTTAGGTCAGAATGTTTCTGTGACAGTGTCTTAAAGCCGCACTCCACAGGTGAAAATGGGGATTTAACAAAACACATTTGTCACTTTCAGGAGGAGAGATTAGAAAGAATCTAACCATCACACTGGCTTCCTAATAAAGGATCATTTTCTTTCTTTGATCCGTTGTTAAGTTGAGATATTTTCCATGATAATTCAATTGAAATGGGGAAAACCCCAGACATTTTCAGCACATAATGAGAACCTAATAAATGACCTTATAAGTTTAGAAATTGTGAGCGTTAAAGCTTGGCAGTTTGTCATAATATTAATACCCTATCTTTTAAATTTACTGCCCTATTTCAAGTGTAAGCAAATGTAAGTTAAATAATTCGACAAAATAACAACAAAAACAACACTATATATATACATACATGTGCATTTACATTTCTTCTAAAACCTTAGTTACACATGCTAACTAATTCAGGCATTCTGCTAAATGCTTCCAAGTGTGTAACTATCTTTTTGATAAGATGAAAGAGCTTTTTTGCCCACTGACTTGTGACACCTCACATTAAACATCAGCAGACTTAATGGTTTTATTCAGCTTCAGCAGCAACAGCAGCCAGAAAGAATGTGATGAATTTTCCTTATCAGGACTTCAAAGTTCAACATTTTCCAGCGTTTGAGGAAGAGTGTGAGAGAAAAGCAGCCGGGCTTTCTGGCAAAGTGTTGCTGTGATGCCTCCTCTTGATATGAACACACACGTCTGACTCATTCCGCCGGCCCTGAGAGTTCACCACTTGAAGGAAATGATTTACTTGTTTAAATCCTCCCTCTTGTTTGATCCCATGGGGAGCTGGAGCAGAAGTGGGGGCGAAGCTAGGTTACCAAAGTGTGTTTTTGCCATCCTTCCCCTCCCTTTTTCTTCCTTTCTAGCTCCTCTGCTTAGGTCGGCCATTTTGTAATTTACGGCCGTCATAAGGCCTGCCGTCGGCTACGAACAGTATGAGATTATATGAAACGCTGTCTGACGGCATATTTCATGAAGAAGATCAAACACACAGCTAAGTGATTTCTTTTTCTGAGGGCAATAACTTTTAGAGGAGCTGCGTTTCACGGCCTTGGAGGGGATGACTTTGCAAGATCTTGAACTGAGGTATTCGCTGCACTGAATAGAATTTAAAAGAAAAAAAGGCCCAGTAGCTTTGGACACTATTCATAAACTGCAGCCAAATTCTTCTCATGCAGAGTGCACAAAACATACCAGACCTAATACTTCTCAGAGAGAAAAATTGAGCAGGCATTTCCACCTCATCTGTCAAAAAGGCAATCTTGAATGTTCCACATACACACCAGTGCATACTATCTGTAGATCTTTGTGCTAAATGCGCACAGATGAGGGGTGGGCAAGAGTCCAGTTAGAAAAAGAAAGACAGAGAGAAGAGGTGGATTACTCGCAAGAGGTGATCTCACTTCACACACAGATAAAAACAGGACTAAATGTCTGCAGGCATGCCAGCACCTCAGAGAGGTTGTGATGATGTTCGTTAAAAAAACTAAACCCGAAGCTGGATAAAAGTTCATGTCGAAGCTCCACTGTTAAAATGGTAGTGAAGTAAATGTAGAAAATAATTTTCAGCTTAGCATGCTGGTGTTCACCCTGGAAGTGTACAATGCCAGCATGCTTACATTTGCTAATAAGCACTAAACAGAACATACAGTAGATGATGATGCCAATGCTGATGTCTTGTTAGTTTTGCTAATATGATGTTGAGTGATAATTTAAAATACTGCTCAGATAAAAAAAAAAAAAAAAAAGGATTACAAATCCCTGAAGGGAATACGAATCTCTGAACCAAAATTCATGCCAAAGCAACCAACAGTTGTTCAGACACTTCACTCAGAACCACACTAATGTTCACCCGCTGGAGGCATTTGGGTAAAGGCAGTAAACATCACAATCATCAGGGTTCCAAAGTGTAGGAGTCATTAATATATGTACAAAATTCTGTCTGCATCAATTTTGACAGACTCTAAGTTGTTTTTACAGGATAAGTACAACCTTTGATTTTCTATTGGTGATATTTACCATCCATGCATGTATTTTCTATACACCACTGGGTGTATAGAAAATACAATAAAATAAAAAATAAATTAAATTAAATAAGGGTCGTGTCTATCACAGGGTCAACACAGACAACCATTCAAACCCAACACCTCTATAGTATTATATTATTATATATTGTGCTGACTTGTGTACTAATAAGAATGAAAGGCGATAAGGACTACAACTCCCATGATCGAATGCTATTTTATGACTTCATCAAACTGTGTCTTTTGTTATTGTTGTGACTAAAAGGCAGAAATTACATACTTGGTGCTGAAGAAAAATCCTCTAAACACCTCCATACATATTTGTACCAGATTTCAAGGAAATTAATTGAATAGTTGAGATGTTTCCACAAACCTTCCACCAACATCCTTGGCACAGGAAGCAGTTACTGCATCCATGAGCAGTGCAATTAAAAATGCTCCCTTCTCAGATTGGTTCATTTACATGATTGAAGAAATAAAATAGATTTTAGAAAAGAAATGAAACTAGACATAATTTCTATCACAAAATACGCAAATGAGCCAAAAACATTATGACCAATCATGAAGCAAATAAGGTTGATTATTTGCTTGATGATAATGATGATAGTCCAACACTTGCTTCTCGTTGTCAAAGTGTTCATGCAGGAGAAATGAACAGTTGCAATGACTGGAGAGATTTTGGCGAGGACAAAATCAGACCGATTTATCTCACAACCCTTTGAGGGTACTTAAGCCCCAGGTTGGAGATCCCTGTGCTACGTGAAATATGAGGGCATCACATCATTCAAGGCTCATTCATGGTTTCCCATCCTTAGAGTTTCTTAGCAATCCATACAATAGCTGTTGCAATATTTCTGTCTGGACCAAAGTTCACAGACCTACTTTGCCATCCCTGAAGCCTGAGCAGTCTCCTGCATGGAAAGCACAAAAACACACACACGTATACATTGCTGGCGACCTCCAACATTTGTACTCATGGAAATCAAATGCAGGCCAACACACACAGAGACTCTAAGCAGCCATTTGTGCACCTACACACACAAACAGCACCAAACAAGGGTGATGAGAAACTCCAGTAGCAGTTGGGCTGTGCTGGTGTCAGCACTGAGCAAACAGAGGCCAGTTGTTGACGCGCCAGATATATGACTGTTATTCTTCCTCTGTGCATGTGTGTGTGTATAGTCCTGCTGGGACTCCCCTTGGCTAAACCAAGCCTCCTACACCTTCTCTTCCTCAGAACTCCATCGCTCTCTCTCTCTCTCTCCATGGAAGGATTGATGAGCAGTCGGACTTCCCTCCATCCTCCCTGAGTTTCTCACGGAACAGAGGGAGAAGAGGAAGAATGAAGAAAGCCGAGTCCGTCGGCCATCATTCATTCCTCTTCACCTTGGGAGTGTGAAAAAACCCAAAATGCTGGCAGTGACAAATAGAGCAATAAAGCTATATAGGCCGGGAGAACGCACTCATGTTGTGGGAATGTGCACAAATGACATCACCCGCACAGGGATTTACATACCTGCTGACTTACTACCATGATTTGCACACCATCAGTGAAACCACTGGAAACCATTAAGTATCTTAAATTTTGACCATGATTGTTTTATCTTTTCCAGACTTGATTATTGCAATGCACTTTACTCTGGCACATCCAGAGACTGCAGCTGATACAAAATACTGCTGCCAAGAGAAGAAGCGGCTACATTACACCAATCCTGGCTACATGTGAGTTTTAGAATTGATTTTAAGAATTTATCGCTTGTTTTTAATGCCCTGAATGGTCTGGCTCCTGCCTATATCTGTGATCTGCTAACTCCCTATAAGTCTGATCGTTGCTGGAGATCCTCTCACTAATGGTTCCTAATTCTCGTCTTGTCATCAAAGGTGACCCGGCCTTGTTTGGGCCCCTCAGCTGTGGAACTCTGCTGGAGGATCTCAGGAATGCAAACGAATATCATCTTTTAAATCTCTTTTTAAACTTATTGTTTAGTTTGCTTTTCCTCAACGGATGGTAATTACATTATAAATTCTTAAATGTCCCTTCTCTTGTTTGTAGCTTAAATTCAGGTTCTTTTTTTTTTTAACCTTTAGTATCTATTTTTATTGTACAGTACTTTGTAACTTTGTTTTTGAACGGTGCTATATAAATCATGTTTACAACAACAACAATAATCATTATTATCATATATTATAAATAGTTACCCTTTTGAAAATTTACTTTTTGTTTAGTTATTGTTTCATTTCTGTTGTGAGTATTTTTTGGTAGACAAAATGAACTAAAATTTCAAACAGTTCCTGTATTAACACAGTGTGTTTTGTGCACTTTTGTATGTGAAAATACAATATAAACAGTCATTTTAACACCGTGGATCTGCAAACTCTAGCTCCAGCACCTAATGCACTTGATGCTGTCACCGGAGGCATAAATGAATAGTGGCAAAATTGCCTCTTGTCTGTGGCTTCTATTTTATTCTTACAGTTTATCGTTAACATTACGACTGACACTGGGACGGGTCGTAACTCAGTAGAGGCCATTCTAAGATGATGACTTATGGAGAAAAGCTTTAAGTATTATTTGATAGCAGTGGTGCAGGGCAGGACTGTTCACATATGTGTGATGGTTTTATTGGCTGAAGCTTTTATTTACACTCACGCAGCAAGAGGTCACCATAAAGACACAATTAAAGGGTGACCTTCTGACCTCTCCATTTCATGGGGATTTCATGCAGACCTCAACGTCAACCATTTTCATTTGGTACTGTTGTAAAATGAAAAACTCAACACTGACCTGTTAGGATCCATTTGATGTCACCAGCAGGGCCACATGAAAAAGACAAAGAGAGAACATAGTGGTGAGAAGAGAGGTGGCAAAACACATCTTTAGCACATACAGTCACAAAAACACAAGCAGAGTGTATTTCACAAATCACTGACTAATTAGTCCTCCACTCCAGGTGGTGACAGTTCCACTCTGTGGGGAGCCAGGGCAGCCACTGTGTGTGTGTCAAGTGTCAAAGACCTCCTTAGCACCTCATCACCTTTGACCTCATGGGGGCTGACACACTATGAATAACATTAACATTGCATTGTATGCACACACAGAGACACACCTAAGCACCAGAGTGAGTACGAGGACCGAGCTCACAAGTGTAGTAGTTTGACTTTACAAGTTGTTGCCACTTGTTGTGACTTTACAAGTTGTTGCAACTTGCATTTTCTACGCAGCCAGCTGTAACTCACTGAATCTGATCATCAGTGAATACAATCTGATGCAATCTTGTATATTAATATAACCTATATGTCTTTGAAGAGGGGGTTGATTAAACTATGGCAATAATTACATACAGTACATGAGTACGTAAAGGATCATTGGAAACACTGTGTAATGCTGTACAATGTGACACAGTCATAAACTACAGCCTCAAAAACACTGTAAAGCTCAGAAGATCAGTGTTCTGTTCCATTTCATCCGACAGAGAGGACTTGTTGCAGGGGCTATTGTATTTGCTTGGGAATACAGCTGAAGAAGCTTGTAATTAGTTTGTAGAGTACACTGTGTATTAAAAAAAACAATGCTGTCCCAGTAATATGTATGGTGACATTATGAATTATTTATGATTGTTATCCAAATAATGACCCATTAGGTTGTGTTTAGAATCACTTTAGATTGAGCAGTACATTTAAAAGTGAACATATCTTATGGGAATCCACACGATCTGATCGTCTTATACATGAGCTCAGGGTTCTTAAGGATGGAAGCAGGTAGCAGAGAAAGTCAATTTGCAAATCAAATATCACAATCAACCAGTGTTGTTGGACCTAATTGCTGAGAAGAGACATATGATGTAAATAATTAAGATGCATGGTTACAGTATAACAGAGACATTTTCTGACACTGAAGCAATTTTGGATATAATGTAGTGAATAATACTATATTTGAATTATTAAGTGATATTATTCTTGGAACCTATGACTTTGTAAGAAGGTTGTTGGCCCCTGGGAGTGTGTTGATATAAGCAGGTGTTTAGATTTTCTCTGACTAGCTGGGAAATTTAAGGCTGTCAGACTGCTGGGTTGTAGGGTTAGGCCTACAGTAGCCATACACCATGTTCCATAGAGCTACTACTCTTAAGGCCAATTCATGCTTTCCCCATCTGTGTACGCGTCTAAAAGGGTAAGCATGACGTAAATTTCGCTCTATTGCTATTGGACTTTGGTGGAGCTTTGATTTGTACATAGTTTCCATTGATGGAGCCCAAAACAGTTGGAAGCCTGAATCCTGTGTATGTCCACTTACTGCACTCGGCACACCTCAGGAATAATCACATTAACACGGTGCTACGGCCCAATATGTAACAGGCAGCCTTTCAGAAACATCCAGAGGAGCCCTGTGTGTTTTTCTGTCTTCAATATCAGGGGCAATGTGACGGTCCACGTAACAGAATGATGTGTACCTATCGTAGTATGAAATGTCTGCTTTGAAAGTCTGCAGTGGTCTGCGGACATGGATGCAGAAAACATGAACCGACCCTTATTCAGTGAATGTTGAGTCTTTAAAAGCAACATGAAAGAGCTTCAGGCATATTCAAATTCATTACAATTTGCAAAATCTGTTACTGAAGCGAATAAGATGGTAATATTCTAACTCCAAAGTCACACAAATTGGAGTAAAAGTGCAAGGATTGAGATGGGAAAGGTGTTGACGTTCTACTTAAACTCCATCCTGTGTTCATAGGTGTGTTTTAGATGTGTCGATCGCATTTATTTGCTGAAGATATTGGGGAAAAAAATACTTGTAGGTCCCAACTGTGCCAGTGTGCCAAGAAGGAGACATGTCTTCCACTGGGTGAGAGTTTCCCTTCCAGAGCAGCCAGACCACCTAGCACTGGGAGCCTGGTGACAAGAGCTTTGATTATTATGCCTGCACTCCCTGCCAGGGCTAAATTTAAGTGTTCCCATAAAGTCCAGAAGAAATAAGACTTGGGAATGGCCTGGCCTATGTCTGTGTGAGAGAGGGGAGAACTCTGACTGAGTGTGTGTGTGTGTGTTTAGGGTCTCCTCTGGTCAGCGTTGTCGCACAGTCCGAGGGATAATAATAGGATGTGCTACAACTAACTGAGACCAAAGCCGGACTTCCCACGTCTCCCACTCACTGGTGGCACTTGTGTTATTCTCTAAACACCCGCTGGACCCCCCCTCCCCC
>OMNN01055460.1:0-27259 GCA_900302755.1 Chromis chromis
TCATTGTACTTTCTCTTCTTAAACAATAATAAAATATATCATAAATTAATATCCACTCTCAATGTTTTTTTTCTTATCAACTCTCATAAAGAGTAAATGCACTCAGTCAGAAGACAGATCCTATTTCTTGTGTTTAATTTAATTTCTCCATCGTCCACCAACTAGCGGAGTAACCGTTTTCACAATCAGGAATTTTAGCTTGATTTTTTTTCTGTGTAAAAAAATACTGAACCAATCATGAATCAGAGCCAGAAGCTGTAAAGAAAATCTAAATTTAAAGTTACATTTCCTCAAAATCACCTTTTTCTACACGTCAAAATTTTTTTTAAATCATCATAAATGAACAGTAGATTCTGTAAATACAAAACAACTCTGTGCTACTCTGCTCAACTGAGAAGCCATTAGTGACTCAGCTGTGACCAACAATCATGTGACACAATGTCAAGGACTTCTTGGCTGAACTGCAGGCTGTGTTTGCTAAGAGCAGACAGGAGACAACGATGGAAATAAATTAGAGAGAAAATCAATCATACTTACAATAAAAACAAATGCAGCACTGCTCAGAAACGCTGTGCAGAGGTGCTAGTTGTCAGCAAGCTGTTGGAAGCTGTTGGAAGATACATTCAGCATGGTATCTCTACAGTTGATGTGCTGAGTGGTGTGAAAAACAAGTTTGTAGAGGTTGTAAAAAAGTAATTAGTGAAATACATAATATCTATTATATGTATTGTCACTATCTTTTTTTTCCAGCATCAGTAGCATCCATGGGCACTTCTGATTCATGTTTTTGTAAAATTCTCTACTTCCAGCCAATGGTTGTGCCGTTTCCATAGAGGTGGAGGACTTTTTATTGCAGTGACAGAATGAAACTTTGACAGGATCAAACAAACACCAGAAACAGCTTGGGATTCAGAGGACTGATACATTTGTTCTATCTGTTATTTGCTGATGATCGTGAGTCATTTTTTATTGAATATAAAGTTGTTCTCTTCTTGTTGGGATGGAGGCAGCTCAACCTGTTAAAGGGAACGTCAGATTTTACTGAGACTCTGCTTTTTCTTGGAGCTAAACTGAAAAAAGTATACACACATGTATTATTTTAATTAACTTTACTTAAAGATTAAAGTTTTTATAATTGCTGGTATGGAATGCATGATTTGGCCTAAAGCAATCTGTGAATTAGCAACACATTTTGCCTTTAGATATACTGTAAGGGGTTATGTAATGGAATCTGAAGCACTGCTTACATTATGAAACAAGTCAGACGCTGTTGTGTGTGAGTTACAAAGTGAAACTTCAAACACTGAATAAACTGTGAACATGAGACAAATGTGTTTTAAGATGTGTTTTACTATACAAAATAATTTGTGGCAAACTCTTTCTCATAAAAACAGGTATAGCACATCATGACTTTAGGCTGCATGCCCACATTCGTAATGACACAGTTTGACCAGACTGTACACAAATGCTTTCGAAATATCACAATGGTTTAAAGACAAACAGTTGCTGTAGTATTAAAATATATTTATACCACTTCTTAATAAACATCTTTAAAGCTGTCCATATGTGAACCACATTTTCAATTTTCATCAGGTTATAAATCTGGCAGGTCCCTGGTTCACTGTTATATAAAAATCTGGTTATAAATAAAATACAATTACAATAACCCAGAGCAGATCCAAGCACAGTGGAAATTAACAAGAATAAAAAGAAACATTACTTTGCTTATTTATCACTTCACATGGCAAACAAACAGTGTACGGAATTTTGAAAGTGGTTCCCCCATTTTTGTGACCATGTTGGTTTTACAGTGTTCAAAAGCCACCTTTTGGTGACATTTAACTTGAGAGTGTGGGGAAAGCTGTTCGTTAAACCAACAGTCCTTGTGGACAAAACACTAAAACTTTACAATCCTCCATACAGAGCAGGCACATTTTGCCCTGATAAGGAACCTGATAAGCGTAAAGTGGCAAAGCAGTAGGCGTTTCAGTGGTTCTTGCATTCCCGTCTGCAGAGACTTTGTCAGTATCTCAAGCTACTTTCTCCAATGTCCATTTCACTCCTTGCTGAAAAACAGCCTGAGAAATGAGGCATCACCAAAGGTCACACTTATGTTTAGGGTTCATGGGAGCATCTGCTTTGCAGCCGAAGTGCTTTGAGAATGCTTGTGAATTGGAGATGGTGCCAATGACTCTAAATCTTGACGGACTGTGAGGATCTGTGATTACCCCCTCGTGTGAGCTCTCCGGTGTTCTGACAGAGCACCATACCTGCAAGAGGGAAAAGACACACAAAATAAAGAACTATTTTTTCCACACAATCCTTCAAAATCCTTTATTTGTTACATTAATCAGGTATTAATTTCTTCTACTTATAGTTCTATATGTGTTTTAAGGTAAGTAACTTTAAATTCCCTGCTACATTTATGTTCAGGCCTAGTTCAAGCCCATTTTATTCAGATATCTAACTCAAAACCCCTCCAGCCAAACATGTGTTTTTCATCTTGTTCATTGACAACTATGTTTGGGCTTCACTGTGCAGAACAATGGAAGCACAGATTTCAACACTAGAAGGCTCACATTCATCTGCTGAAAGTTCGTTCCTGTGCTCATACTTTCACACAATGTCCGAGCATGTTTTGGTGACATAACAACTACTTTGGAGCCAATCACAGTCCGGTATGAAACTTGCAGAAGCGTGATCCTGAAACTTGAAGCCAACAGGACACATGCACTGAGAATGGGCTTGTCAGATAAGTAAGAGACATCTTATGTCCAGCATTTCAACTTTAGAAACATACTGATCGATGAGTATTGCATATTCATTCATTGAATTTGGTGGAAAAAACAACACAAGTTAATATTCCAGAGTATTTTCACATCTCAAACCACATCTGGAGGTAAGCTTTTAGCCATGAAGTAAAAGCAAGAGTAGTATTAGTATGTAGACAGTGCAATGAAATCAGAAGAAAGGATACAAACCTGAGCAAACCCTACAAAAAACAGCTGATGGTTTGTCATTCCCAGGGCAGGCAGGGTGGCCTCCTCACCATTCTTTTTGATCCAGTTCACATAAGCCTTCAAAGCAAGAAATGATCATGTTACACACATGCATTCACTGTTTCTTTCTGTGCAACTATATACAGTAGACCAAAAGAAATAAGTAGACTGACTTTAGGCCTTCTGCGGTATTATTTTGCTATAGGGAACACGTATTGCTTAATGCAGAGTCGCTTTCACTTCCATATGATTTGCTCATCAACTTCATAGCTTATGACCTTTCATTACATGGAAAGAATGTGTGCATGTGAAGAAGTAACCAGAGGCTGACAAGGCCACTCATAAGCACCTGTTGCATTTCCAGGCTTCACTGTAAACCAGACAACCAACTTTTTCCAATACAGATTAATGGACATGGCCCACAACCGCTCCAACAAATAAACTAGCGCAGAGGATTAGCATCAGATCTGGGCGATAGTTTTCTGACCTTGTAAACATACAATCTGACAATGTTGCCATGGGAAACATAACAGCGATGATCCAGACTTTCCACAATAACCCAAACACTGTCTTGCACTTAACAAAAGATCCTCCTCACAAAGATTCAGAAATGATTCTATGCTCCCTATGTGACATCAAACCTTGTAGGCAGCCTTGAGTCCGCCGTTGTCAGCGATGTTCTCTCCCAATGTGTGTCTTCCATTCAGAGGCTCTTGGTTGATGCTGTAATTGCCGTACTGCTCCACCATGCACTGGGTCTGCTTCTTGAAGGCTTCCACAGAAGAGTTCTTCCACCAAGGGCGTAGGTTGCCGTCCTTGTCGTACTCCCTCCCTTTAAATAACAATATGAAAAGTGACTTTCCTGCCGACTTACTCTTCACAGAATGGTTTATTTAATAATTTAGAAAGAGAAGAATCAATTTTTATGTTCTGAAATATAAAGTGCTTATTCATTTATTTGTGTTTTTTTTTTTTTTTTTACCAACCTTGGTCATCAAAAGCGTGAGTAAGCTCATGACCCATGACTACTCCAATTCCACCAAAGTTGAGAGCTCTGTAAAACATTAAAAAATGCATGCCTTTCAACATTTCTGTGCACAGTCTGCAAGTTAGTCACAGAAACAGTTGACTTTTTTTTTTTAGGAATACGCTTAGGGGGCAGTGGTGACGCAACAGGTTAAGCCCCTGACTACTGATCAGAAGGTCAGAGGATCTAATCCCACTGCGGCCACTGTTGGACCCTTGAGCAAGGCCCTTAACCCCTGACTGCTCCCCGGGCGCTGCACCGCGGCAGCCCACTGCTCCTGCTAAGTGTATGTATAGTAGGAAGGGTTAAATGCAGAAGTTGAATGTCCCCAAGGGGATAAATAAAGGTTAGTTGAAAAGATTGATAGAACTCTCATATATGTGTGGTAAATTCTGAGTTCTAGCCAGCAGCCACTTAGCTTAGATTAATACAAAGACTAGAAACAAAGAGAAGCAGCTAGCCTGGTTCTGTCTGACGGTAATAAATTCAGCCTACAGCACCTATAAACCTAATTAATTAATATGCTATATTTCATTTAATTAATCTGTACAAAAGCCAAAGTGTGGGTGAAGTTATGTGGGATATAATGTCTTTGTATTCTACCTTTGAATCTCCACTGACTTCTATAATTTGTCCGGCAATTTGAATTGAATCAAATCAAATATTTAAATAGATCATTACCGAATTCAGTCAGTGTATCAAACGTACACCACAGGACTCTTGTGTCTGGTTGAAAAGCAGCTCTTTAATTACATTTTCTGGGTATTTTTCAGCATATTACGTTTTTCATTGATGTTTTAATAGCATCTCTGTTATGCTGCTTTTAAGTTTCTGGCAGCTAAGGACAAGTGTTCATTCTATTGCACAATAAAAAATGTAGTCTGCACATTTCTACTAAACTTCATCCAACACTTCAAATGTAATGTGGAAGACATACTTAGGCCAGGAGCGACTGTAGAATGGAGCTTGAAGGATTCCTGCTGGCAGAACCATCTCGTTCTTAGTTGGGTTGTAATATGCGTTTACGGTTGGAGGGGTCATGCTCCACCTGTAGAGCAAGGAACACAGAGCCACGACATCAGGCTGACATCAAGATCACAATAAATTCACAATACTGATTCTGTACAACCTGCAGTGCCAGGCTGACTACAGATCAGTTTGGAAGGCATGGGAACCCCAATCTAACCCCTCCCCCATAGCCTAATTAGAGACAAGGATCAGTTCAGCGGAGAGAAGCTGGTTGCCTGGGAACGTTTGTGGATGGCAGCAGTATTCCGCTGAGTCAGTATAATGGGAATGTGTTCCCATCGGATCGTGCCACCTCCTCTGAGGCAAGAGGGGCGGTGGGTTTAATGGAGCAACTCACTGGTTTCTGTTGGGAGTTTTCCTCAGCTGGTCTGCAGTCACTCTGGCTGAGAAGTTGTAGTACTGCATAACATTTTGGAAGTAAAGGTCTGAAACCACCATAAACTAAAAGAGAGGAATCAAAAGTAATAGAAAATGGAGTTCAGTGTTTTATTGGTGCAAAAAAAGACTGTATGATGAATAAAAGTAACAGGTTAGCATATATAATACAGTCCCACATTTACCTACATCATTGAACACTTTGTCCAGCTTTGTGGCATTCATGATGAACTCAGGATATCCAACCATGTTGTATATCGCATCTGCCTGTGGAAGAGGAGACTTACAAACTGTAAAAGACACATTTTTACACCAGGTGGCAGTGCTGTATTTCTCAGCCACTTCAGCACAAACAGCTGCTTTTAGCAGTTGCCTCCATAAAGCATCAATACGAAGACTTCTTGAAGACAAACTACATGAAGTCCCACCTTTTCTTTTGCAGCTTTTTTTGTTTCTGAGTCCATCCAGGTCACATACTGAAGGCTATCCTCAAATGCCCTTTTAATTTCTGCAACCATGTCTTCAGCCTGAAGCACAGATGAGACAGAGATAAGTCAAAATTACATAATCTGTAGGAGCAGCTATTGTGATGTAAGGGCCTTGAAAGTCTTACAATGGCTTTGCTGTCCTCAGCAAAGGTGTCTTTGACAAACATGGCTCCAAGAGCAAAGCCCAGGGCGCTGTCTGTGTCGCTGACACACAACTTCCAGCGTGGAGTGCAGCTCTGCAAAAAACACATCACATCAAGATGTTAAAAAAAATGCTGCATTCTCAAATAACCTTACACTGTTACATGCTATTTGGAATGTGAATGGATTTTTTGTCATTGTGCCAGATTCGGTTCCACCAGTTTTGTCTGCTTCAGTTAGTCACATCCTAGGTTTCCCAGAATGATCATGACTAACGCTGTAAAACGTGACTTGTTTGCATTCAGATGGGGGCTTCATGTGTGGGTGAGAAAAACATTAGTGATACTGAAACTGTAGGGGAGTGATAGCAAGCAAATGACAATGTTTCTAATAGGTCTGCTCATTGTACTAACAGAATGCTACTCTTGACAGTTTGTTCCTACTCTTCGCCCAGTGTATGCTAGTACAGCTGCAAACTCCCATGACTCTGAAGAGGATGAGCAGGGATATAAAACTGTTAGATGGAAGGATTTCCCTCTAAATGTAAAGCAAGGACCTACACGCCATTGATTGTACAAAAGTCTATCGGCAGAGTTGCATTGTTTTTTGATACCACTTGGTTTAGGGATACATACAACTCATAAAACGTGAGATATAACACTTAAAAAATCTCTAATATTTTTTTAATAGATGTAAATCCAATAAAGAAATACACTGAGAAAACATTTAACAATGAAAACTAGCAGTTGAGTAGAAAATGAGGAGTGATCTTTGTGACCTCTGAGCTCAGTTACTCTGAAGCTAATTTGAGCCGTTATCTCGCTGCAGGCTCAGAGACACAGTGTTCCCTCTATAAGACTGAGTCATGTGTTTTAGAAAAAACAGCAACAAGAGGACACCCCACATGCCAAGTGAGACAACAAGCAGGACATGCACAAAGTGGAAATAAATAATGAAAGGGAGGACTTTCACTAAGAGAAGAGTTACATCCTAGTTTGTAAAGTAGTGTTTTCACTCATTTGATGCTGCCCTGAGAAACGTTTACCAGGGACACCAAAAAATACTTAAATTTGTTATGTCATTATGTTTTGCTTGTTTCCTAATGAACAAGTTAAACCAACAAACACAACAACTCATTCCAGTTATTCAAACTCAAACAAAAGTTATTTCTATGACTGCTTGGGCAAAACTGTCTATCTTTATGTATGTTTTTTATGCTTATATAAGATTTTAAAACTTTTAAATACCTAATATCTTTTATCACTGAATTAGAACATAACATTTATTATCCAATTCAAGCAATCAACAAGTTAATTTGTTGACTGCAGGTAAAAACAGTTCCTATGATAATTAATTATCAGGTGGAAGGAAGGACAAATGGAGCTGCACATATAAGTAGGTACAAAGGAACAAGGTCACAGTGAGGAAATGAAGTGTAGTCTGAACAAGCAAAGCAGTAAAATCTACTTAGGAACACAGTTACAGATGGAAAAAGAGACACAGCTGCACTCTAACATAAAACAGAAACCCAAAGAGACACGCATAGAAAGTTTTGGTTTGTTATTACAGCTTGACGCCAGTGGAAAACAAGGCAGGCAACAGGATCTTGCTCAGATAAGCGCTGGGATCACTGGAGCCTTCACAGTCTAACAGTTAATCACTAAGGAGGAAGTAAAACTCGCTGAGGGAATCGATTTAATGCATGCTTACATGTATTCCTGTTTGAGTGCCTTCATTGGGGTGTCTAAATAAAAGGTGGGTTTAACCAAGAAAATGTGATTTTGTAGTGAATAAAAGTATCGTGGTGTCTAGCAGTGAAACACAGTAGTGTGGTCTGTGGGTTATCTGTAGTGACCTGGTGACTTTTCTTGGGGAGATGTAAATGTATGTTTCAAAATTCAACTTTCAATCACTTCCGTTGGATCGATGTGGCAGCCATATTCTCTCTTACCTCTTGTTTTTTACAAGAGGTGAGGGAGACACATTTTTCTCTTTGGTAATTTGGGTGAACTCCTTTAACCGCAGCATAACCTCAGGCTAACCTAAACACCTGACTTCTATACATTTACATGCAAATAAGAAATAAGTAATTACAAAAAGTGTTGAGGGAAATCACAGTCACAAGCAGTTAGTATAAAACTTACAATTATGTGCAACTAGTAGTATTCACATTCCGCCCCTACTCACTATTATAATGTCATTTATAATGTTTTTTTTAAGACTGTAACACATAAATTGACTCAGTTTAGATTTTAGGAGTGTTTTCACAAAAAGTGAAATCACAAATTTTCTTGACTGTGTTATCATTTTTCTAAAATGATCTTCTTTATACGTGTTTATTTCAGTTTCAGTTGAGATTTCATTATTTGTCACACACAGAGGCATACAAACTACATGTAATAATACTTGCCTTCATTCTTTCATACTGCTGCCCCAGTGGCACTGTCACTGGTACTGGTAATTGTAATGCAAATGTGGCGACATAAACACCGTATTAGCAAGTCATGCATTTAGGCTAAGACATCAGGTTTGTCTGGCTAAAATTGAGCTGAATTGTGGTTTATTTCAACCTGGTGTATTTCCCTTTACTGTGGTTATTGTGGTTGCAAGTATCATGCAAAATTTGTACTCCTCACTTCCGTTGTAAAGATTTGGGGAAGTAAAGAGTTGTGTGAAACAGCTTGTAAATGGTGTTTAGTGAGGCAATTAGCATGAGTTCCCTGCGGCTTTCCAGAGAAATGCAGTTTTACATGTGAATCATCCTAAATGTTTGTTTTCAGTCTGCGTGAAGTTAAACACTGAAATTAGCTACCCAGAATGGACATTTTACTAACTGCCTAAGAGATATCCATCCAGGCATACTTTCCAGTTGACTTTGTTACCAGTATATTACTACGCAGGCCAGTTTGTTTCCATAAGCTCCCACTGTGGGGATGGGATCAGATAGACAACAGGACATCCTGGGAGACTACATACTTTAGATGGTGTTCCCGCAATTAATGCTCTACTGCCAAGTAAGGAGGAAAACTGCTGCTGTAATAAGTGGGACCCATTGATGGCAGACTTGGAAAATCTCCATGTGTCCATGGATGAGAGGAATCCCAGCTGTGGAACTACAACTAATGATTTTGCAGCTTTGATAAACACTGCTGTCCTAGAGATGCTGTTTCACCTCCCCAAAATAAACTGGAAAAAAATGACCAAGAGCGGCCCGAGCAAACACTCAGTACTTCATACGGTAGGTAAAAGCTTATAGTTGGCTGTGTTTCTGTGTTTACCTTAAGTCAGACAAATGTTTAAAATGATTCATGTATGAATCAGTTTTCTTTGGAAAGCTGCAGGGACCTCATACTAATTTCCCCCTTGCCAAACACTTAAACCACTAAACCACAACCACCAAATCTCTACAGTAGCCACATTATTGGGAAATACACCAGCTTGAAATAAACCAAAATTCTTCCTTCAAGCAGATTCCTTTTGAAAACCAACGGCAAATAATCAGGAAATCAGAAATCAGGTTTAAATCAAGTTGAAGAAATGAGGTTGCAGCAGAAAGCTGACATAAGATAACAATCTGGCTGTACTGGTTAAGTCTTGTAAAGGGACGTTTCTGCTTCTCTGTTCATGACTATTTCTGTTTATATGTCTTTAGTAAAAATGAACCTTTTGTTTCACACACAAGAACAAAGGGTCAAGTGGAAAGCTGTCTGGTCCCAGCAGGTTTTCTTTGGGCCATATCCTCTGCCAGCATATAAAGCCTGCATACACTTGGGGCTTTTTAAAATTCCCTCATAATTCTTCTAGTGTCTCTTTGCTTGGTAGCAAATCAAATAAACATTTAACTGTTTGTTTAAGCAGTAAGACAATGACAAACTAGCAGCTTAGACACTTGTATATAGTTCACAAACATGATAAAAATATGCTATCTGGATGATAATCTTCCATCAAGTCAAACATGTCCAGTATGTTGCTGTTTTCTTCACTTATCTGCTGAATCCCACCTTTACATGTATCTATCTGTGTCATGCTGGAGTATCATATTTGTAAAAGGACTACATCTCCATCTCTTACCTTCTTGGTTCCATACATGACCTCTAGGAAACGCTGCTCAGCATCCTGGAACTTTTGGTCCAAAATGGAAACCATCTTTCTCACCACCTTCATCATCATGTAGTTGTTGAGTAGGCTGCAAATAAAATATCAGATTTACTATTTGTCTGTTCTCTTCAATACTGACAAAAGTCTTACTATTGTACCTCTCATTAAGAGGATCCTGCATCATCATAAATCTGAGTGAACATATATTTACATAGTTGCACTTAAGCATAAACACACAACCCGTGTTTAAGACATTAATGGAAAAAGTCTGAAGAGAATTACCTTGTATCTCACCTTTTATTTGTTTTAGTTATGAGGTCAGAAACTTTCTGGAGGTATTCTTTGGCATAAACAACCACTGGCTCTGACTCGTTCAGCGGCACAGGAGCAAACACTTCTGTGAGGTATTGCATCCAGTCCACGGCAGGAGCCAGAGTCTGCAGCGACAAAGATAAAACACACACAAAAACAAACAGTGTTGAGCAGAGTCTGAACAAAACTTAAAAATGTCACTTTCTTTAGCACCACAAAGCCACTGTTCACAACTTGCAGATTTTTTTCCCCCCAATGTGCTCTAATGTGTTGTGTTGTAATTGATGTTTTTAGCTGATTCCATCAAAGCAGGAGACACTCACTGTCAGGTCTTTGGCCTCCATCTTATGGTAAATGAGCTCCTCATCTCTTCTCTCCTCCTGAGGGACTGTGATGTTGGCCAGAGTGGTCTCAAAGTCCACAATCTCTTCCATCAACGTCCGAGATGTCTCCTTCGAGCCACCCAGAAGAATCCCTAACTCCACCAGGAAGTTGAGGTATGCCGTCAGATACTGCAAAGTCCAAGTAGGCAGTGAGGTTTAGGTGGGGGTGGTTGTGGGCATGACATTTGTGTGCGTGATAAAATTCAATTAGGAAAGTAATCCTAAACTATGCAACTAAACGCTACTGGGCTTACCCCTGAAGTTGAAATATGTACTTAATATTTCTTGGCTTCCTTTGCAAACGAGCTATGAGCCTCTGGGACTATTCAAACTCAAGGTGAATTGAAAATAGTGTTTGTTCTCATCACTGTCCAACTTTGTATGCACATTTTCTGCTGAACAACTGTAAAGCCAGTGTAATGCTGTAAACAACTTTCCCACAGTACCTTTTCATTTGCTGTTTTATTGAGGTAGTAATCGCGTGAAGGCAGTCCCAGGCTGGACTGATCCACCTAGAGTCAAGAGAAACAACTTATGATTTTCTGTTCACACTCCATTTCATCACTCACAAACAACCTTTTGTTTTCATTCCCATGTTACCAGCATGCAGGCTGAACGCACTGGCTTGCCAAAGATCGTATCTTTACCATTTGGTACAGTCTCATGACACCCTACAAAAGAATGAACTCTTTTCAAAGTGTCAGTGTGAATCTAATACCACTTTAATAATGAGTGGATTGTTCCAAGAATAACACAGAGAAAACCAGTCTCTTTAGGCAAGACTATAAAAGCTGTTTATGTTGGAGAGAGATTTGAGTAAATATGTGTAAAAAGTGTTTCATTGAGCAGGTGCTTTCTGAGAAGTAAATATATGATTTTAGGTAAACACCATACAATTATAAAAGAAACAAAAGAAGCCTTTTTACAAATCTCTGAGCCTATTACCTGGATGATGTTGCTGTTCGAGTTTTTGGAGTCTGTGCTGACAAACACAGTGAAGAAAGGAGAGGTGCGTAAGCTAGCTGACACTGTTCGCAGAACTTCTTGGAAGTTGTCCTTGTCCCATGGTTCATTCAGAGCCCATCCTCCTATCTGAAACAGACAAGAATTAAGCAGAGACTCAGAAATGGAGGATGCAAGGAAATTAGTTTTTTCAATTGAAGTGAAGAAGCACTGAAATGTGTATTTGTTTGATGTTTGACTGCTTTAGGAAATAGGCATACCTGGCTGATTAGTTGCTGTAGTGGCTTAGCTCCTAATTCCTCAATTTTGGTCTCATTCATGCAAGCCTGATAATATTGCTGGGCCTTTTCCTCAGCCTTACTCAAACCTTTCATTGTTGTGTTTTCTGAGAAAAACAGATAGAGGATAAAAAATGTCAATGAAAAAGAAGCTGAATTACCCAGCCTTTGAAAAATGTGCTTGAGAAGAGACAGTGCACCTCTGCCTCAAGTAAGGGCAGAGAAGGACACAAAACTGCACTCGGATAAGGACTCTTACCTAATAAATGCTTCATTACCAGCATGTTGTGCTCCCACAGGTTGCTGAAAGGACCCCAGCGAGACTTCCCCTCAGGGAGGGGATTGTTCTTCACCCAGCCCCCACAAGCAAAATTGTAGAAGTCATGGCAGGGGTCTACGGATCGGTTCAGGGCTCCCAAAACAGCACTGGCCACAGTAATGCATGGCTCTGTTAGACACAACCCCGGGTGAGCTGCAGGAAAAAAGATGTTTAAGAAGAACATGTTAAATCCATAGATACTTCCCGTTCAGCTTCATCAGCTAGTGGGAAACACTACCACAACGGATAGTCTGAAAATATTTCTCGGTAGGACAAATATGCATGAGGATTTTCAGACCATCTGGAAACTATTATTTCATAAGAGGTAAGAGCCAAGACATACAACCTGCAGAGGATACTTGGCCTATATAAATAATTAGCTGAAACATGACGGTTGATAATTTGTGATTAATATCACATTAACTACTGCCATTTGATGAGGTCATTGCCAGATTAATAAACAGAGGACAGATTAACAGATGAGGATGAAGAACCCTGGATAACTTTAGAGACTGAAGTGTACATGAATCACTTTCCTCTTCCAGTATACAACTGGCTGGAACATAAAGGCCACTGAGTCTTGGTTTGTGTTACAATCTAAATGCCACTTTGTGTGTTGTGTTCTCTAGAAGAATTTTAAGAGGAAGCAAGCTGTTTAATGGGAAGAGCTTTATAAAACGTTCCTTGTTTAGAGAAGTGTAAGTTCTGGTCATTGCAGGGTACTAAAACAGCTTCAGAGGACAACTCACTTCTTACTGTCTGTAAGACTTTCACCATCTGTCCATATAAGGTATGAGACAGAGACGGAGACAAAGTTATGAGCAGTGATGAGGTTAGTACCCCAAGGAGATTTCATCCTTGTTCCTTTTATTATTTCAAAGTGTGATTTGACATGCCATGCTGAATAGGAGGAAATGGTAAAAAGTTTCCCATGGTAAATTTGAGGAAACTAACACTGATGAGACGCCGCCAGGATGTGAAGGTAAATCCACAAGCCCTTCTTCCATAATGAATAAGCTCAAGGGAGAGATTTAGGGTTGTTTTTAGGCAGCTTAGCTGAAAGTGTGGCTTTGGCTAAAAAATAAGTGTAGCACATATGGCGTGTAATATTGCACAACACTGTTCTTTAATTTGTATTGATAAATAAAGAGATAGATGTCCATTCAGCATAGAAAGGCTACACTTTGAAGCTTTATGGGGTTTACTGGTAGTTTTCTAACTTGGACAGTTGATTATTTCCATCTCATCAAACAAATAAACACTGATGATGGGAACTGTAAGAAAGAGATATTCCTAAAGAATGGAACAGCAACTACACCTTAATGTTCAAGGATGATTAAAAGATTGATGTTTTACATAACTGTTTTGCATTCATAGACATAACCTAACTTATACAGGCAGAGCCCATTTAAGCAAGACAACTCATGTCTGTACAGTAAATATGTAGTTGCAACCAGGAGTTGTAAACAGATAAAGACTGTAAACAAGGAGACACAACTCTGTCCAAACAGTACACAGTTTGGCCACTAAAACCAAGAACCACTTCTTTTAGTTCTTGTAGTTTTCTTGTAGTAGATTCGATCAAACCAATAACATAGAATGTGTTGATTTTTAGATGTATTTGCAAGCAGATTTCATTTCTACCCTAGAGGTACCTGCACTGGAACCAGGCTGTCTGTTATCAAAATAAAAGCATTTTTAGAAGGCTGCTGAGCATGGCACATTAAATAAAGAGGCCACCTGGGACTATTAGGATTAAAATAGGTGTAGCATTGTTGGACTTCATTTCTGTTGCATGTAGCCGAGCATGTTTAAAACAAATGCTATTGTTTACGCTCTAATTTACAGTCTTGATTAGGTGGAAGTAAAAATGTCAGTTTCTACCAGTATTTTTTTAAATCTCACCCTGATCTGAGACTTAATGTGTTTCAAAAACCTTGCAAGTGTCTGTTATCCATGGATTTCAGGGTTGTTCATTCTGGCCTCAAAGCTGTGGAGCTGTTACTGAGAGAATTTGGGGATGTTTTCACAGGTGAAGATTTCAAAATATACATAAATAGCTTAGGACGTAGAGGGTTAGACGTAGGACGTATTACTACTTAAGACATAGAGGTTCCGGCACCCCGATAGCCCCGCGGTTATGTCATGTGACCCACATGCAGAGATGTAGCGGCTGTGCTGGGTTCGAGTCCGACCATGGCCATTTACTGCATGTCCTTCCCCACTCTATCCACTGTCCTGTCCTCTCTAATAAAGGCATGGAAAGGCCAAAAATAGATCTTATAAAAGACATAGAGGTTCCTTTCCTCCTTTTCTGTGTGTTTTTCTATTTCTCGATTATTCTTCTGGACAGGTTGATGGGTTACTTTGTCTTTAACTGGACCGTATACTAAAAAAAAAACTGAGTTTTCATCTGGAGTCACTCAATCTGTCTACTTCACAGAGGATGCAGGTGTTTCTTTTTAGTGTCTATCATTGCGGCAATAAGTGGAAATAAAACTCACCCTGATTGTAGAAGACTCCAGTAGTGATGAGAGATATGAACAGGCCCAGCGACAACACACACACCAAAAACAGCAGCTTCCTCTCTCGCTGTGTCCTGTCTGGCCAACATGTGGGACTGCGACCATGCAGAAGAGTAACCTGCACACAAACACAAACTTACATAAATGCCTCATTCAGATAATCAAATCAAAAGACAACCGTTCTAAAGTGGTTCAGCATAGTTAGATTACATCACAATGGTGGTTTTAAGGCACATAAACACACTTAATAATGTCACTTTGTTGAACTAATACAGAGTGGAAAATATTGCGTACAGTCAAACAGTTTCTCAAGGATTTGATGACAGGTTTAGTTTCAGAGCACAATGGCTCCTCTATCAGGGCCTTCTCAACCCTCATACACAGAAAAGGTTAAGCTTTCTTCCATTGTTCCTCATCATAAAGGATATTTTCCTTTTGCCCCAGAATGAGGAAAGACACAATAGCCCTGCTGAGCCATATCTGATGATTTTGTGGCTCACCTGTAAATGATAAGGAGGTCAAACAAGGATACCAAACGGAACACAACTAACCAGTTTAAAGTTACGAAAGATGGTACAAAGATCATTAGAAAACCAGATTCAAAGACGTTATAGGTTGGAAGAACATCCATGCTTTGTGGTCAGTGATCAACTTTATTTTCAATCAGTGATTGGTACACTGAATCTTATACAAGCATCCCACGGTCCTGTAATGTTTTCTACTGAATGTTGCCTCAGTTAAAGCTGCCAAGGGAATTTATTGCATACAGGAATGATTCCAAGAGCCACTCATAAATCCTTCCTTGGACACACTTCACAATCTGACCAGTCTTTGAGTGTCCCAGCTGTAAGAAATGCAAGTTTTTGGACCTCACACATACACAGCAAAAATCAGTTACGCCTGAAGCATATAAATAAGAATACGATTAACAGCTTTTAGATTAGATGAGAGTTCAACAGTCAAAGTTAATATGATCAAAGCAAATGCCAAAGCCACAGTGGCTTCTTAATCCCCAGGAGCTCAGCACACTGGGTAGGTTTGGACCTAAATTGTATGTCTAAGCATAATTGGGAGAATCCCACTGCCAAGGCCTGTGCACTCTCCATCTGTAATTTATCGCAGTCTCTGGAGGCTGCAGTTAATTATTCTGAAAACCACAGCAAAAATGATGAAGGTGGAATCATGCTGAAGGCTTGAATCCAAGCACTGTTTGAGCCTTTCACATATAACTCAAATGAAGTAGCTGAAGAATAAATGAACTGAAAAATGAACCACACAACAGGAGGATAGTTTAACCCCTTGACGCCTGAATTTATTTACAATTATATTAAAAAAAATTCAAGCTGATGCTGAATTAAGTGGAGATTGTTAATTTGTCTATAGCACATAGAATAGATAAAAAGGTACGATGCAGCAGGCATTAATGGTAATTTTGTTTTTATTGATGCCACAAATGCCACTCCGACCGGTCCTACGAGAAAGCAGTATTTGCAAAAGGTTCCTAGGTACATATTGAATATGTACAAACCGGCATTGGGGGAATGCATACACTATCTCAGCTGCAGTCTGAATGCAAGTGGTATGATGTGAATTCACAACAATTGGCGTCAAGGGGTTAAAGCTATGTGTGTGCACTGTGCAGATAGCTACAGTGGTGTTTAACAGGGATTCAAGTCAAAATGCTCTGTAACCATTTCAGAAAAAATGTTCAGACTATACCAGCATAAACACAACAGATCCAAATGACTTTTGATTGAAGTTATTTAATTAGTTTGTGTGACTGCTGACTGTTTCAGCTGACTGAACTATCTTCTACAACAATAAGTCAGAAAAGAGTTCTTGATTTCATTAATAATTTCTGAATGAAAAAGTTAAACTGACTAAAAGGTCAGGCTAAACCTTAAGGTCAACCCTTAAACGTCAACTTATTGATTTGTTCCAAGAAATGTGGTTAACCCCTTGATGCCTGAATTTATTTACAATTATGTAAAAAAAAAAACTATTTGTGTTTTTTAGCTGATTAAGTGGATGCTAAATTAAGTGGAGATAGTTCATTTGTCTAGAGCACATAGAATAGATATAAATGTAGGTATGATGCAAATTAACAGGCATTAATGGTAAAAAAAATTTATTGATGCCACAAAATTGTTTACATACATATTGAATATGCACAAACCGGCATTGGGGGAATGCATACGCTATCCTGGCTGCAGTCTCAATGCAAGCGGTATGATGTGAATTCGCGACGATCGGGGTTAAGGGGTTAAATAGTTTATTGTCTTCCACACAAAATTAAACGCAGATCTCGTTGGTCTATATAACATATTATAGAGGTTGTTCCTCCATAGACACACGCTCAGTTTCAACAAAAGAAGAAACATGCCACATGATAGAGACACATGCCAAACTGATACTAGAATGATTTTAACATTTTTGATTGAACTGAGTTTAGCTGGATTTATTAACCCCATGCTTGAGCCTGAACGTTTCAAAACAGCTGCTGTAACATTACATTTGTGGACATTAAATTGAATTTCTTTGTTCAAGTTTAGATTTTTTTGAAACGTTGTCATTTTTATTAATTTGGTGCAGAGCCTTAAAACGGTAATCCTTTTCTTATGTGTTATATAATGAAACAGTACTGACAGCTACGCATTTGTTGTTTGTGTTTCTTCATTTACCTGCATGGGTGATGACGGGTAGATATCTTCACCGGTGGAATCCACCAGATCCTCCTCATCCAGCGTGGCTCTCTTATATGAGGACATCTGAAAAGTCAAGTTAAGAAAAGACTCTCTCAGTGCTTCCATTATATCCTCCAAGCCTCTATCTTCTCCCAGCAATGTGTATGAGAGATAGTTTGTGTGTGGTGTCTATTCCTCAGCAGTCTCTAAGGCTCCGGAGTAAGGTTGCCCTCTTAAATCCATCTGGAGGAATCTGGTTTATCTGGTTGGAGCTCTTTCCTCATTGCTTTCAAACGGCGTCTCTCTCCTTTCAGAGCACTTTTCTGCTCCCTTCAACCCTATCAACACCTCTCACAGCCCCCATGGCTTCAGTTAGATATCCCCAGGGGGCAAACTTCCCAACACCAACAAAAAAAAAACAATTCCTCTCTCCTCTCGAAAGTTTTGTAAGCTCTCCTTGTGGGTGCTCTCTTCCTCTCTTCCTGGGTAAACTTTTTTCTTCACTTCCTTTTCAGCCCAGTCTATGCAAACAGGGCACGAGAGGAGACGGAACTAGTGAAAAACAGGAAGGAGCTCTGACTTGACCGGTTTACATGACTGAGACTGAGTGTGTGGAAGTGATTGTGTGACTGTGTGTGTGTGTGTGTGTGTTTGTGGGAGTGCATTTCCCAACGCGGTTTCACTTAGATTTGGGGAGGGAACCACAAAGTTGTAGTTCACACCCAGTGTCGTCTTCTATAGGACACAATGCAGTCGGGGGAGGAGCACAGGAAAAATATCCTCCTCCTGCCACATGTTGTAGTCGTCTTCCTGTGGTAACACTTGATAGGCATGACGGCCACTTCTTCTCCTGTTCAACTCGTTACCCAAAGGTACCACAAACACTGAATTTGAAATAGTTTACTCCTCATTAAATGCAAAAAGAGCATGACAGCTACACTAAACATGCAATTATTAGGGCCTGCTAATATAACACTGAGTCCAACATCAAGTCTAACAAATATATGTAGAGCTGACCACTTTGTAAAAGTGCATGTAAAACATAATAAGCCCTAAGCTTTCAAGTTGCAAGTTTGTCCTAATAGATTTAGGCAAACAACTGTACATAATGTACAAAGTGGTAATGACGCAGCATAATATATTCTTTCCCTCTGTTTAACACATACACCAACAATGCACAACCAAACTAACCTTCCATCTAAAGAACATTGAAAAATAACTTCAAATGCACCATAAAAACAACTCTTTAAAGTTACACTCTGTGATCCGGGTACTTGTACTGACACAATTTAAGCCTATCAGTCTCAGTGGAATCATTCTGGTCAATGTTTAAGGTGAGACACAAGCAAATGAAGTCACTGGTTTATCAGTCCAAATATCAATAGCTTGCCTGCGACCCTTCTTTGTCTGTTCGTATGGGGATTCATGTAAAATGTGTGCATCACATGTTGGGTTGTGTCACACACTCTCCTTAATGGGATAAAGGGCTTTAAAAGGTCTGGATCCTTTACCACGCAGAAATCAAAAGGGTTAGTAACATATTTCAACTTGAGTGAAACCTGAGTAATGG
The DNA here is from genome assembly GCA_900302755.1 of Chromis chromis. Taxonomy (NCBI): domain Eukaryota; kingdom Metazoa; phylum Chordata; class Actinopteri; family Pomacentridae; genus Chromis; species Chromis chromis. Next base: position 19,192 of record OMNN01055460.1, read on the forward strand.
TCACTATGTATAAATGTTTGTTCTGGGCCGCTGTATAGCTCGCTGAGTTAAGGTGTTACCATGTGGGCGCAGGTCGCCAGCAGTGGTTATGAGTTTGAGTCCAGCTCAAGACCCTTTGCTGCATGTCTCTCTCCTCTATACCCCCTTTCACCCTGTCTCCCTCTATCAATAAAACATGGGAAAAACTCCCCAAAAAATACTTATACATTTTTTTTTTTTAAAGTTGTTTATAGGTCAGAGCTGCTGTCACTGCCATCTATAACCTTTCATATTTCAGTGATTAGTTTGGATACTATTTATTTAGGCCAGTGGTTCTCAACTGGTCCAGCCTCAGGACCCACTACGTCTCTAATAATAACAGTCACGACCCAACTTTTTGAAGTTTGCTGTTCCTGTTAACAAATTAAGGTTTATTTGGGTGTCGTCTCAATGCATTTTGATACAGCTTGGGAAAATTTTGGCTTATGTTTTGCTCACTTTGGTATAAGTGGACACTTTTTCCATGTTTCTGGGCATATTTTATGGCCCATTTTGACAGATTCTGAGCACATGTTGGTAGATTTTTGGCACGTTTTAGCATAAATTTCTCCAATAGAGTGCAGACCATTTACCATTTACCAATAATTCTTCTGCGACCCTCTAAGAATGGCTTTGCGACCCACTTTTGGACCCACCAGCTGAGAACCACTGATTTAGGCAACATGAAATTATACATCTATATAGTTCACCATATTTTTTGGTTGCAAATATTTATGCAAACTTCACTTCTTCATTTTCAGAAAGCCCTCCCTGGTTATTCTGAAGAAGACAATGCACAATCTATTTTAGAAACTAATGAGAAACTTCCTACGCTAAGGAGGAACTTCCTATCACTAAAAATTGATGAACAGATCTGTTAATAAAACACTAGACAAGACTTGCATGTTTACCAAAGCTGCTGACCTTCAATAGTAAACAACATGACTGCAGTTTATATGTTCACAAAGTACAGAACAATTTAACAGTAGTACATGAAGGTGCAGCAGCTGAAATATGAGACACTAGAGAAGCATAGTTTTTTTTCAAGAAGGCAATGATTAACCTCATCTGACAGAGACACAGCTCACTGTGAACGGATTGCTCAACACAATGCAATACACCGCAGAGACTCTGGAAAAAAAGAATCTATATTTTAGCTTGACCTGAAACAGTCTGAACATACATCAGATATATAGCCATTGTCCTGTGAGGATAATCTCCCTCTCTCCTTCTAGGCAATTCATCCTCATCTTCCCACGTTAATTCCTTGAACACAGGACAAACCAGTGATTGCATATAAACATTTACTTGGTAAAGACCTACTAGGTTTTCTTGTAAACAAAGCTAGAAGGCAATCCAATCTCAGATCCATGCTTTATTTTATTTCCCACTTGTTCCATATAAACATGCCACAGAGGAAAAAATGATGTTCCCACCACAAGCATCCCAGAGAATTCCAGGCAAACCAGGAGCACAGATTCCTCCTAAATCTCATTTTCTATTAGAAAAGATGTCGCAAATCAACCCCAGAAACGCAGGGAGGAGGGAACGCCCTTTAACCTTGTCTTAACCCTAAACAGTAACAACAAGTAAAGTCATATGTTCAAACCCTTCCTGCGCTAGTGTGTTTATAAACTCTTTTAAAGGCCAGCAGCCAGCCAGCCAAGTCATACAATCAGCTTACGAAAGAGCCGATGGAGGACTAAGTGATGAGACATGCAGGGAGGGAGAGAGTAGGGGGCGGTAAAGTAAGCAGACACCAATAGTTTTGGGACACTTTCAATTACATAAATGGTTTCAACTGACCTATAGCTGAAAGCAAAAGGTCTAATGGGGACACTGACGCTCCACTTTTTTTCTTTTGACACACATACTGCATATGCTCCATCAATATTTAACCTACAGCTCATTAAGGGATTACAGCTGTTCCATTTAACACTAACTGAATCACTTAAACTGATTTTCACCCCACAAAAGAAGTATATGCCAAAACGTAGCCCACATTTAATCATGTGGTCTGTTTTGGATCACAATGCAGAACAACAAACAGCGGTAACCGCTGGCACAGGCCATGTTGCTGTCACACACACATTCCTCAGCACGCATTCACTGTTTTTGAACTCTTTCCTGGCATTGACGTCCGTGCAGATGGGCCTGCAAAGGCTGCCACACACATTGACCCTCTAAACTGAATCACTGCTCATTGACAACACTGCTTCCTCTTTCCTGTCGATGATATTTGGTGACTAATATAAACCATTGTTGGAAACACGCCAGTGAACTTTTGTGCTTAATGCAATAGGTCACCATTTCCACAACTGTATATAGATTTGCACAATCCTGAAACTAGCAACACATCTGCAGCCACCAGCGTGCTGTTACTTGCTACAACAGTGGGAAAGAGGTGTCAAGTAACATCGGTGAAAGCTAAGAAGTTCCTGTTGATGCCCTTACTTACAGGAAGTTAGTGTCAAGTGGGAGCAATTTGAAAATACAAAATGATGCAGGTCTTACACTAGTAGTCTGTGGTCAAGGTCAGTTCTGGATGGTTTGTATTAAATCTCCCATAATGTCCCACAGGCCCTGAAGATCACTTCCCAAAGAAAAAGCTGATAGTAGAGGTTAGTATCCTTGGATTCTTGGAAACGACGTGAGGCCACGGCCTTTGAGCAAGGCTGTAAACCTCAAACATGCGTCAGTAATTCGTCACTGATCCTGCAAACCAGACGATTATTTGTAGCGCAGAGGCATTCCTCCAAGAATAACTTGAGTATGTTTGTGTTTGGGATTGGGTGCTGCACGTACTGTGGCGTTCAGTGTTTGACAGTTTATTTCTGAAGAGAAAAATGAGAAGAGGACATGAATTTGTGGAGAAAATTGTTTTTTTTAAAGTAAAATATGTTAGTGGAAGGAAGGAGACTGCAGATGATTTATAGGTGTGTTTGACACAAGCTGGCAGTATATACATTCTGTATTCACAGAAAGGCGGTCCACTCAACCACCATGGTAAGCCAGTGAGTTGCGAGGTCTAGATGTGGTCCCGGATCACATAAGATCAGTAATTAATGACTACATGCCAAACACAAGTGACAATCTGAGCCACTGTGACAGCATCTGTGACAACTTATTTCACCTCTGTGATAGAAGTAATGTGTTTGTAACTTCTACATCACAGAGATGACCCACAGACCACCACCACCACCGCAAGAAAAACTACTTCTTTTCGGGCTTAACCCTTTCGTGTGTATCCTAATGGAGAGCATAGCGTTAGGAAAAACATTCCAGAAATACCACAATGTCAAATGTAAACATGACGACACTTCTCCCTGCAACATGCACAAACAACTTCATCCACTAAGCATTATGTGGCCTGGCTGCTCACACTGCAACTGTACCATGTATGAAACTGTTTACTGGTGTGACATGTACAACTTGTACTGTCTCCCTAGACTTATATGCAAGGGCTTGACCCTGTGCCGTGTACAGTATGTGCTTGTGTGTCTTAGTTGAATGTATGTTTACACATCAAATGAACAAAGAAACAACTGGGAGGATGACTTAATGTGTAGACATTTATTCAGTTAGCTTTATCTTTTGCATTTAGTCCCCCATGTCTCTGCCTGAAGGCCACAGATAAGACAAAAGTTGTCTCAGGCTTCAGATCCTGACCTTGGAAGTCAAGACTGCACTGGGAATTTGGGTTTGTCACAGCACAGAGATGTTTCCTTTGGAGAAAACACCCTGATAATGAGGCATGACCACAATAAAAAAACGAAAAACTTTCCCAGGCAATCGGCTTTATCCTGCTCTGGAGTACAACTGCTGAGCTAAGCTGAGGGACTTTACCGGAATCACAACACTTTTAGTTTATTTTTAGTGTTTCACCATGTGCACTGTTAATTTGAAAAATAAAGAGCTTACATTTCCTCTCTTGTATGCAGGCTGCAGCTCTGAAATTCTTCAGATTCCTCATTAAGCAGAGGACTCCAAGTCATTATTCTATGCACGTTTCAGGTACCCTGACGTATGTGGAATGATCAGATATCACCCAGCCAGGTCTCGTGTCACCACCATGCAGTGTATCTACTGCAAGGAGCCAAAGTTGTATGTTCAATCAGCGTGAGCCGACATGCACAGTGCAGTAAAACATGGCACAGTACTATGTTTTTACATACATATTTGTGTATAATGTTGTTTACTGAAATAGCTGTGTCTCAGTTATAGTGAAAGAGCTCCTAGGAAGACTTTTTCAGCATAAGGTCAGGATTAAAGGAGTGGCACATGGAAGCTTGCACAGGCACAGACAGATAACAGGAGATTACCTGTTCCTGCTGTTGTTATGGCACCCTGCAGCACACTACCGATCACACCTAGATAATGAATAACTGCTGCGTAAACCAAGCTGCCTGAGTGCAGCGCTTCCAGAGCCCCGTAATGTTATTAAACTATCAATCACTCAAGCATGAGACTGTACAAACAGCGATCTGTTGACTTCTCTGATTTAAGCAATACATCTAACAACCAATTTACTGACTTGAGTTTTGACATTTTAGATGCTTCATAAATTAGAAAAGCACACAGCAAAGCAAACCTAGTCATCAAGTGTAAGGAATAAGCAATGACACGGAGAAAGAGGACATGAAACGTAGGGCTGCGATAACAAGGAACCTGACGCCTTGTATAGCTGACTTAAAGAGAAGCAATCAATATTTTAGCAAGAAACTGATTCTGATGAGTAAAAAGTGTCATCACTTTAATTGCTCTTTTATTTTAATCTTCTTGGAAAGCACTTTGTGAGCTTCTGTTGTGAGGAGGCTTGTGTTCCCTAAGTAATGAACCTCAACCAGCAGATGACATGTTACATGTGTTGTTGATGCATGTGCAAGGTTACTGTTTCCTGTTTCCTGGTTACTGTATTTCTGATTGATGATCTTACGGCAAGACCCCATTCGTATATTCAGCTGACAGCAATGTAGCATTTAGATGGTGAAAATAAACCTTCTGCGCCTCTGTGACAGTAAAATTGGGAAAATACACACATGGCCTCAGACTCATTTTGGTTTAGATTTCTTTTTGGTCACAGCTGGTGGAATGGACACTAAAATGTCATATATACAGGTCACTGAAAATGGTGTAATGTCATGTTGGCTGCAAGACTCACTGAATATACCTCTGGGAATATGTGAACTCTGCCTTTAATGGCTTTTGGGTGTCAAAATTTGGAGCCAGAATTAAAGAAATGAACAACAGCAAAGACATTAAAACACAAGTCAGATATACAGTATACAGAAAATTACTGCTACCATATTTTTTATAGCAGCAAAACTAATATCACAGTGACTTTACACAAGATATTAACACACAGTACAGCAACGATAAGGTCACTGAACTTACTCCTACTCTGTAGTTATATGAACACATAACCACAGACTTACATTAGTTTCGTGAGAAACTTCGTTAGGGTCCACACAACCTCGCACAAGTCTCAGTCCCAGCGCAGAACTGAACACATGTCGAGGTGTGACTCCAACAAACCTCTAATTAAACGTTTAATGATTAACTCAGCGGTTTATCAGAGTACGGTGTGCAGTCAGAGGACATGTTCTTACCGTGCTGTCAAACGGTCCGCCGCCACTGCCGTGACTCTGGTGCGCTTTCTGACCGGGGACAGTGGGCGAGCTTCAGCTTAAACAACCAAAGAGACTGCGCTTCACTGTCAAGATAGTTCACATCCCACTGAAACCTCCCCGCTGCTCCGCTACCCCGGAAATCAGCGCGTATTCGCGTAAATGGGGAATATCCAGTAGTTGTAGAAGCAGTGTAATGGCAACTTAACGCTGCTCATCTCTCAAGATGTCTCTTTAAAACGCTATCAGCCGTGATAAAGCAGTTCTAGGGTACATTAAGTATTACGTTTACTGTATAGGTAACTGACAGAAAATCTTTAATTTCAATTTATGTAGAATTTATGTAGTCCATTTTCTTTTCCATCACAGCACACACAGCATGTTGGCTAAAAACTGGGTTAAGACGCCCCCTAAAAGCAGTGGTACAACGTGAATGAACTGATTTGTTCCAGATGTGTATGGTGCTTCGACGTAAATGTTACATAACACAGAGAGAAATGATTTTTGGTTTTAAAACAGTTTGATTATGGCCAATTAATTTAGAGTTGATGGGCGAGGACAAACCACATTTAGAGGGGTTTTTATTTTTACTATAACTTTTTCACTGACTCGCTGATTATCACTAATATTTACATTTATGACATAAAAATGTCACATTATTTACTGTTAGAGCAAGCTAATACAGAAAAACAATATTAGTTTAACTTAAAATCAGCTAGTTATCTTTTTTTTTTTTTTTCCCAGATAATAGTACATTTTACTGCCAGTTAGCTGTGATGCTACTGTATTAGATGATAGCCCTGCAGGACTCATGTAAACAATGCAAAAAAGGCTTGTATATACAGGGGGGCACTTACCTGGGCTTAAGGTCTATGGAAGTAGCATGAGTTAAACATTACTAGCATGGCATTAGTATGGTGATGCTCCATTTGATTTATATTTTCCCTCTGATATTTATGAGGCTAGCTAAGCTAACATTACCTCAAGTTAAAGCACTTTAGTTTCTCACCAGAGACAGTTATTTTAACTGAATAACAGTTACTGAACTGCTAGCTGCCTTACCCAGTGCCTCAACAAAGTGGTTGTCTTCCAGAGTAGTGTTAATTCACCTTTAAATTACTGGTCTTTGCATGGTATTATTTTACATAAGCTTTAACATTCACATTCATGAGGAGGCTACACCCGTTAACTTTTCATATTCAAATCTAACCCCAACGTCCTCGCGCATTTAACCGTTAGCTGTGAACTGACAGTGCTAGCCACTATGTTGCTACGTTAGCTAGCTATGTTCCAGCACTTTTCCAACACCTTGAAACAACCCAAATATTACAAGTAATTGTAAAATAAGTTTAGGATAAACCAAACCTCTTAAAAGAAGCACCACTGAAGCTGGGGGTAAAAAAAAAAAAAAAAAGCAGAAGCTCCAGTGTGCTCAGTGAAAGCTCTTGATTGGCCTTAGAGGATCTGCTTGTGCTCTGTAAATATTGATTTTCCAGGCAGACAGACCATTAAATACTCTGGAAGAACACGGGATGATGTTGGGTTTAAAAGCGATCGAAATGTGTTGGCAGGCTGTACACATAAAAAAAATCAATCCGGTTGGACTTTAAAACACACTAGTGGGTTAAAATAGTCCATAGCAGATTGAGCAAAAGCCCATCCACATGCATGTGCTCGGGGCTATTCTGAGCTAATTAGCTAATGGGGTTGGAAAGATGTAAGGAGCGTAGATTAAAAAAATAAATCAGTAAAATAAAGAAAACAGGGCTGTAGTTGGAGATGGTATGCTATGCTTGAGATTCACCTAAACCTGGTAAACCTGACAGAAGTGTGAAGGAAGCAGGTCTTATAGCGACATCCAAAGGAAGTCACAGCAAACAGCAGCAACATCCAGAATAACTAATGAAATAGAATTATAGTATTCCTTTATTGTCATTGCACAGTGTATAATGAAATTAAGCAGCAAGACTATGGAGCCAACATTCTAAAAAGTACAGTAGAAGATGTGTAAATATAAAATATAAAAAAACGCAGTGGGGTGGCTTATTCACACCATACTTTTACACATTTAGCCTACTGGAGTAAATTTAAATTGTCTAAGGATTTAATGGACCAAAAATAAAGATTAAATAATATTTTATCAACAATTAGGCCTGATATAGATTAAATAATATTTTATGAACAATTAGAACTGATATCTAATCCCCCATATTTAGAGGCTTTAAAAAAAATCAAATTATATTCTTTTAGTTGATAGTTGTTTAGTTAGTAGCACTATAAAGTCATTTATTTATAATCTGAGACACCAATTTTCTACTTTTTTGCTATATTTAAGAGGGAAATTATAAGTTAATTCAGATTATATGTGATTGCTGAAGTTTCTACCTTACAGATGAAGATTATAGGCTATTATAAGATAGAAG